>CABHOG010000087.1:497262-508914 GCA_902168055.1 Aratinga solstitialis | reverse complement strand
CAGCTGCTGCCCTTCCCCTTCCCCTCCGGGCCCGATGCG
This sequence comes from Aratinga solstitialis, assembly GCA_902168055.1. NCBI lineage: Eukaryota > Metazoa > Chordata > Aves > Psittaciformes > Psittacidae > Aratinga > Aratinga solstitialis. The sequence goes on along the minus strand of CABHOG010000087.1, from coordinate 508,875 downwards.
CGCCAGAGCTGCGCCTTCCGCGCTGTGATGCAGCGCCCAGGGCAGCGGGGGGGGGGATAAGGAGAGTGGAGTTTTCCCCCTCTACAGAGGGAATGCCTTTGGAGCGCATGTTCCATGGCCCCCCCGCGGGTCGGGTCTCCTTGCAGACATGGTGGCACAAGCGCTGGAGCTCTCCCGCAAGCCCCACGTTGTCATCGCTACGCCGGGCAGGCTGGCGGATCACCTCCGCAGCTCCAACACCTTCAGCCTTAAAAAGCTCAGGTTCTTGGTAAGGCACTTCTGGGGGGGTTTTGTGCTTCTCAGACTTTCACCTTCTCAGCTGCACGCGTGGGTGAGCTCCGGGCTTTCGGCTCTGCTTAGGTTATGGATGAAGCTGACCGGCTGCTGGAGCAGGGCTGTGCCGACTTCACCGCAGACCTGGAGGTGATTCTGGAGGCCGTTCCAGCGCGCAGACAGACCTTGCTGTTCAGTGCCACGCTGACTGACACGCTGAAGGAGCTGAAGAGCCTGGCTGCCAACAGACCCTTCTTCTGGGAGGCTGAGTCCGAGTCAGTGTTCAGCCTCGCTACACAGAACCCTGTTTCCTCTCTGGTTTCTCGTCTCCTCACTGTCCCTCCTGTTCCATCTTCACTTGCCCAACCGTTATTGCTGGTGCTTCCCCTCCAGGGTGCGGACAGTGGAGGAGCTGGACCAGCGGTACTTGCTGGTACCCGAGGCGGTGAAGGACGCGTATCTTGTCCACTTAGTCCAGACCTTTCAGGACGAGCACGAGGACTGGTCCATCATTATCTTCACTAAAACCTGCAAGTGAGTGGCCGTGTTCCTTGTGAGCGCTCTTAACGTAGACATTTCTACTTGAGAGTCCAAGCCTGTGCTGTGTCGGGTGTTAGGCTGAGATGGTATTTGCTTCCATAGTTTGTTTGGTAGAGAAATGCCTTTTCCTTTGAGCAGTTTGGTGCCGAAGGGCCACCCAAAACAAGCAGCATACCAGGATGTCAAGCTGCCTTACATCTCTGCATCTTCTTTTTCTCCTGCTGATGGATACTGGGAAAGGGATGGGGCAAATAGCCCTGTCTGCATCCCAGTGCTGCTGCTCCCTTCCTGCGGGTGGTTCAGGTGACTGGGATGTAGCCCTGGAGCTGGTGACATTCCCCTGAGTGCAAGGGGAAACCAGTCACACTGCCTGGGGTGAGCGGGTGTGGAATGGGGGTCCTGTTCCCTGCCTCTGTCACAGCGCTGCGGCATCCAGCTGTGGGGGTAATTTGTGTGAGGGCTTCTGAAGGAGCCCAGCTCTGTCCTGCTCCAGCAGCTCCACGTTTCCCTGGGATATTCTGATTTGTTTGCTGGTTTTTCCTTCAAGGGACTGCCAGGTCCTGAACATGATGCTCAGGAAATACAGCTTTCCTTCTGTGGCTCTGCATTCCATGATGAAACAGGTGGGTGGTGGACAGATCTGGGAGAGGGACGTTCAAGTCCTCCTGGGTCACTGTGTCGCTCATACAGGCTTTTCTCCCGACAGCGGCAGCGATTTGCAGCTCTGGCAAAGTTCAAGTCCAGCATCTTCAAGATTCTCATTGCCACTGATGTTGCTGCCAGGTAAGGGAAAACCACGGTCTCTGTTGCCAGAAGTCTTAAACCTGCGTTTTAAGTGCCAGAACTACTGTGGAGATTTGGCTGGGGTTAGCAAGTGGAGAGCTTTAGAATCCGCCACTTGGGGAGGATGGGGTTGTAGAACATCTCTGAGGTGTGTTTTGAAGCCCACTCGTGTGCAATGTAGCTCTGATCCTGGCTTGTTTTGCTGCAGTGGGGGGTTGTGTTCCAGCAGGAGAATGATTTCTGGGATCTCTGGGTCTAGGAGGGAACAGTGGGCTATGAGGTGATGCTGTGTTCCGTGACTGTTGGAGAGCTGCATGAGGAGTGTGTCCCAGAACCAGCCAGTAAGGATGACGTCCATGAGAATATGGGGCTTGGGGAGAAAGCAGAGGACAGGAATTGAAATTGTCGGTATTAAAACAGCGTTTCCTCACTTCTGTTCTCCTCCACTGTGCTGCAGAGGTTTGGACATTCCTGCGGTCCAGGTTGTCATCAACCACAACACTCCCGGCCTGCCCAAGATCTACATTCACCGTGTTGGCCGGACAGCGCGTGCGGGTGAGCCGGGAAAGCTGAGTGCCCTTTGCTGCCTGAAACTGGGATCCCAGTGCTGGGCCGAGCCTGGAGCGGGGGCAAGGAGGTGGCAGTGCAGTAGCAGCGCGGTCCGGTCAGGCAGTGCCAGAGCTGCTCTGAGCCCTGGCTCAGCATCCTGCCTTAAGGCTGCAGTGCTGCCGGGTGGCTGCGCTGCGCTGGTAGTGAGCTGAAATTGCAGAGCAAATAGAGACCCTTCTGAGTGCTCCGTGAGCAGGCTGTGGCAGGGCAGACTCATGGGGATGATGGAATGTGGCATGGGTTAGGCTTCATCTCCCTCTGCTCAGCAACATTCACATCTTGCTGTGTTTTCACTGTGCAGGTCGGAAAGGAATGGCCATCACACTGGTGACACAGTACGACATCCATCTCGTGCATGCTATCGAGGAAGAAATCAGTAAGTAGAGCACCATTAACGCTCCTAAAATGTGGGATCGTGTATGTTCCTTTGTGCTCCTGGTGCTTGCAGTGCTGATTTCATTTGTGAAGAATGATCCAGAGCATCAGTGTGAAAATGGTTTCTCTTCCCTACGTGGCTAAGGCTTGGAAAAGAGCAGGAGCATCAGCAAAGCATTGGCTTTGATTCTGCTCTTGAGTGCGTCAGGCATGAATGGGTTTGTCTTCCTGCTACTCCCACTGGAGGAAAACCAGTGGTTGGACTTCCTCTGTAACCTCTTTAGTAAAGCAGCCAGCTTCTTCCTTACTCCACTGCTGCTGTGAGTGCTGATGTGGACAAAAAGGACCTATGCTTTGCATCGCTTCAGGCTTCATAGGTTTTGAGGAAGGAGACCTAATAAATGCAACACCTTGTGCTATGGGGAATTGTAGGCAGAGGAGGGGATTTGATCCTTTGTTGCAAGGCTGAAGAAGTGGTCACAGTGTGTGTCAACAATCCCACCACTGATCAGTGCAACTGAGTGGGGTTTCGACCAGTTGAGCATCTGCTCCTGGGTTTTGTACCCAACCGTGGTCTGTGAATGTCTCACCCTGATTCAGAGCTGAAGCTGCAGGAGTTCTCTGTGGAGGAGAGGTCTGTGCTTGACATCCTCACCCAAGTGAACGTCACCAGGCGGGAATGTGAAATAGTAAGTGTGCAAACATGAAGCCCCCGTGTTCAGAGGACTGGAGAGCTTGGGCAGCCGGGAGGTTCATCACAGCCTAACGTGTGGCTCTGGCTGTGCAGCTTTGCTCTTGAGCCCATGACTGAGAGTTGCTGTTCCCTTTTCTAGTGGGAGCACTTGGCTGTGTGCACGTGGGGGTTGTTTTGGTTATTATCCCGAAGTTGGGGCTATTGCTGTGCATTCTTGCAGCATTTTTGTGCTGCTGAGTGTTGAGGCTGCCAGATGTGTGCACAGCAGCAAGGTGCTGCTCACCCTGGACAGCTCCATGGCAGACCTGGTGCTTGGTTGCTGATTGCCCTCCTCTATTTGTGCTCTGACAGGAACTGGAAGGAATGGACTTGGATGAGAAGAAAGAAATAAATAAGCGGAAACAAATGATCCTTGAGGGGAAGGTGAGAGTTGCTGCTGTATAAACTGCTGTGATCAGTGGCTGAGATGCTACTGTCGATGGGAGTTCCTCCCTCACTGCTGTGCTGTCTCTGCCTCACTCCCCTTAAGGGTGGTGAAGCTTTATCTTAAAAGGTGACTGAGACTACGAAGTGCACTGGAGTCGTGTCTGACTTGGGCAGCCTCCTTGGCCATGGGCCTCTAGGAGAGGCAAAGAGGCTGCCACTGACCCTGGGCATGTCACTGTGTCCTGGCATTTGCCATTGCAGGATCCAGATCTGGAGGCCAAAAGGAAGGCAGAGCTAGCCAAGATCAAGAAGAAGAACAAGCAGTGCCATGAGAAGGTGCAGCAGGTCCTGCAGAAGAGGAAGCAGCTGCAGCTGAAGAGGAAACTGCAGAAGAAGATGGAGCGGCGGAACAGGCGCATGAAGGAAGAGGAAGAGCAGCCCTCGGCCTGACTTGCTTGGCTCGGCCTGCCYTGATGTTGCTGCTGCTTTGGGAATGCTGGGTCCGAATRTGTTTTAACGTGGACACTTCTGACCTGACGTTGTTGGGAAGGTGGGAGAGGGGAAGAGATACCTCCATAAACCATCTGGTTGGTTTCCCTTCCTGCACAGGGCTGGCTCTGTCTCCTGGAGGAGCGTCTGCCTTCCTCCATCAGAGGTGAAGCCAGACCTGAGCTCTGGCTGACTTGAAGGGAAATAAAGCTCCTCTGTCTCTTGCCCCTCCATTCGGTCCCTGCTCTTCCCTTTCAGGGGCTGGTGCTTGCCGCTYGCAGTGTTTGTATCAACAGATTCTCTCCTGAGCCTGTATCTAAAAATACTGTGACAAAATGAGCTCCGGCCCTGCCTGTGCCACAGCCCGGAGTTCTCCAAGAGGAAAATTCCTGGAACACGGGGAGAGGTYGGACTGTGGAGCTGGGCCTGGGGCCTTCTTGGGGTAATTCTGCTTTATACATTGCAGTGACCAGCTTGCTCCAAGCACCTGTGTCCAACCTGGCCTTGAACACTGCCAGGGATGGGGCAGCCACAGCTTCTCTGGGCACYCTGTGCCAGCGCCTCAGCACCCTCCCAGGGAAGAGCTTCTGCCTAAGAGCTCATCTCAATCTCCCCTCTGGCAGTTAAAGCCATTCCCCTGTCCTGTCCCTCCATCCCTTGTCCAAAGCCCCTCTCCAGGTTTCCTGCAGCCCCTTTAGGCACTGGAGCTGCTCTAAGGTCTCCCCTTCAGGAGCCTTCTCTCCAGGCTGCCCCAGCCCAGCTCTCAGCCTGGCTCCCTCCCGCAGAGCATCTTTGAGGCCCTTTTCCTGGTCTGCTCTGTAGGTTTCCCTGTGGAATTTGCATCGCGTTTGGAGCAGGAGCTTGGTTGGGCTGAAGGGGGCAGAGCTCTCCTAAGAAACGGTTGTGATTCCCTAAGGAGACAGAGCTTGCAGTCTCAGAGCAGCTCAGACCAACCCTGTTGTGATGTCAGGTTTGATCCTGGGTGCCTTCTTTAACATTTAGAGCTTCCTCTGACTCGAGACTGAGGATCTGCTATTTCTGTCTCTGGCTTACAGAAATAGCTCCTATGCCCGGTGCCCAAATAAATACAAGTGAGCCAGTGGTTGACTTTGCYGAGCCCAGAGGGGAGCTGTGGGACCTCAGGGTTGGGCAGCAGCAGATGAGCTGGGTAAGGATGGAGCTTCCTGAGGGTGTCACATCCTTCAGTCCCTCCATGCAGCCCGAGTGCAGCTCCTTTCCTGGAGCGTGCGGTCCCTTTGCCTGGCTGCAGCGTGGGCACACTGAGGCCTTGAGAGGAAAGCCGGTGTTTCCCTGSGGAAGCTCCCGCAGGCAGGCGCTGCAGGGTCTCCTGGTGCCTTCAGGCCATGCAGGCAGTGGTGCTGGGGTCCACGGGGGTCCATTTACCTGACGGGCAGCAGGCAGCGTGGATGTGGTGCTGCCGCGGGTTCCTCTGCCCTCCTGGGTGCGCGCTGGGAAGGAGAAGCTCAGCTCCCCGTCCCCGGTGGCAGCTGCTGCAGCGGCAGCAGTCAGGTTTGTGTCAGGCCGATGCTTTGTGCAGACTGAAGGCTGCCACAGCCTCGTGCACGCTGCAGTGAGGGGCAAGCCTGGCAGCTGCCCGTTAACAAAGGCCCTCCCCGGGCCAGGCTGCTCCTGCCTCCTGCACAGGGCATCCCTCGTTCCCCTCCCTCCTGCAGACACCCCCGAACCTGCTGGTTGGAGCCTTTGCTTCATCCTGGGGGGGTCTCTGTCTCCTTCCACGCGTGACACAGGGGCTTTGATCGAGGCTCTTGTCTTGAAGCTTTTGACACCTCTCTTGTCTGGAGCAGCCTTCTCTGGGAGGGAGGGACGGGCGCTGGCAGCCGCTCTGCGTGGCGCTGATGACACATTCTGCCTTCAGAGAAGCAGTTCTGGGAGGGGGCAGGCAGCAAAAGGCTGCTGCCCGAGCTGGGAGGTGGCAAAATGCCTTCAGTTCCCATCTTTCCCAGGGTGAAAGGCCATTGCGGGGCTTTTCTGCAGCTGCTGTCAGCGCTGCCCCAGGTGGGATATTGCACTGGGGGGGTTCCAGGCATTGCCCTGTGGGATCTTCTGGGAACAGAAGGATTCCCTCCCCGTCACAGCCCGCCTTGGAGCTGTGAACTCCCCCTCCTGCCTGTGGCTCTGCCCGTGCCCTGAGCAGGCGCCGCATCCAGGGCTCTCCTCCCAGCTCCTTGCAGCTGGCTTTGTTGGACCTTCACCTTCCCAAAGCTCTTCCCTGCTGAGGAAACTCCTTGGCCGTGGCACACCCTCAGTTAGGGCTTGACTGCAGCTGCCCAGACTCGCGTCCTCACTCTGGGAATGACATCCCTCACACTTCACTCCTACATCCTCCCTGCCAGCAACAGGAGCCCGGGAATGGGACGAAGGGAAAGAACACCTGGCTTGCTTTTGTGTGCCAAGGAAACCTCCCTGCAGGCTCCGTTGAATGCGCTCCCTGCAGCAGCTCTGTCTCCTGGGAACACAGCCTGCATGACTCGCTTTGGATTCCTGTCACCTCCGGTAGGGAGAGCAGTTGTCAGGGAGCAGCAGCCCCTGCTCTGCCCTGGCAGAGGGAAGCTGTGAGCACAGCACCAGCCCCCTGCAGTGGCTCATCCCCATCCCTTCATCTCTGCGCAGCCCTTCCCATTATCATTCTTGTATTCCCAAGGCCAAACATCACAGGCTGCGCTGCTCCCCCGTAGGAACCGCACAGGAGGTGGCACTCGTGCCACCAATCTCTAGGCTCAGACACTGTTTTCATCGACACATAACAAGGTCTGGACACCAATGTCTGTACGTCTGTAAAGCTGGAGTGCAATGCGAGCTGTGAGCTGCCTGCTGGGATCTGGAACCCTGGTAGCCCAGCACCAGTTGAAGCAGAAGGCAGAGGCTCTGTGCAGCATCCTGCCTTGCTGTGCTACCAGGTCTTGGGGAAAACAAGCTAGCAGCAGGGTGAGGAGCTGCCCTGCTCTCCCTGGAGCAGTGTCACACGTGCACAGGCTGCAGGATGGGCTCCATGAGAACTGGGGGACAGTTCACCTTTGTGGCAGCCTACACAAGCCCCAGCGAACTACGAAGGTGCCGCGTGCCCTGGAATAGCTGGTACTGCAGATCAGGGCCCCCCTCCCTGCACAGCACGGGGACAGAGATGATGCTGTGGGGACAGAGGTGGTGCCAACCTCCTGCCCTGGCAACTTCCCACCACTGCAGCTGACAGCAGCATCCAAGGAAATGGAATTTGGCCCCTTCGATTCTCCCTTCCCAGGCTGATGCTCAACAGAGCCCAGGGAGCAAGCGGCGCCCCTTTGGGTTACCTGCTGCTGGAGCCACCTCTCTTGTGCCTGGAATGTCACTTCCTCTTAGCACAAGGGTCTCATTTCCAGGATTATTCCAGCGGCTGCTCCTTTGGGGGGGTGGAAGGAGCTGCTGGAGGAGGCAGGACCTGGTGCAGAGATGATGAGCGCTGGAGCTCCTGGTCCTTGCCCTGGAGCAGAAACTGCCTTTACACACCGCACTCCAGTAAGGGTAATAATCAGGAATTACTCAGGGAAAGGGAGCTGTGAACCTCGCTGGTGCTGGGGACCTGATGGTGTGTTCATGGGCCTTTTCCAAAGCACAGGGCTCATTGCCATCGGCGGCGCTCAGTGTGCGCAGGGGGGTGCCATGCTCCCAGCCTGTGCTGCCCGCTGGAAACAGCCCATCTCTGCACTAAAAACAACCCATCCCCTGCGCAGCTGACCCTGCAGCCGCACTCAGGGGCTCRCAAGGGGCTCGCTCCCCTCTTTCTCACTGATGGTGCTATTTAATTACGAATTCCCCCCAAGCTCCATCCTTTGGAGGTTTAAAACCAAGCGCTTGGTTGTTTCCCTCTCAGCAAGAGGGTGTCCTCACAAAAGCACAGACAGCAGAGGCAATCTGTTAAGTGACTTTGATGTGAGGCTGCCGCAGGGCCCAGCACACGGTACCGGGGGCTCTGCAGTGGCTCCTGGGGAAGAGAAGGATTTTTGCCTCTTGGTTAGAAACCACTCAGCACTTAGGGCATTAAGCAGCCTGGCCTGTGCTAACCTCCTCCTCGCTTGGCTCTCCAGGCTCCTGTAGATGTAATTGGAGTGTAACAGTCCTCCAGGGAGGGTAATTATGTGCTTTAGGAGGGAGGAGGAGGAGGAAGCAGAGCCTGGCGGGGTGAGGAGGCTGCAGTGAGCGGCGGCAGAGGCAGCCGGGCCAGCTCGAGCTCTGCGTTCCCATCCCCGCTCTATGGGCGTTTGCATCAGACACGGCCTTTTCCTGAGGCTCTGTCACTGGCACGTCCTGCACTAGCAGAGCTTCATTTCCCCTTGCTGAGCTGCTCAGAAGGGCCTCGGCCTGGCTCTGGGGCCAGAGCAGAGTATCGCACCTTGTGCCGGTCATCGGAACGTGCTACAGCGAGGGGAAGGTTGCAAGGTTTCTGGCTTTGCTCATCCTGCTCTCACATGTGAGCTATTTCCCCGTGTTCCCTTTATTAATGCTCTGTCTGGGTTTCTATGAATAATTAAGGGCCTAATTTGCCACAGGAATTAGGGCTCTCAAGGCACCTGCAATCCATGTTGCTCCTCCAGCAAGGGAGCTGCTGCTGTTCATCGCTGACAGTAACGGTTACTGTGAGGCTGAGGCAAACTGCAGCCTTGCCACTCAGAGCTGGCTCTTGTGACCCAGGGTTTTCTCCTTTAGAAGCAAGAGAAGCATAAAGAGGGAAGGAGGGAGGGTTGGAAAGCGCACGGTGGTGATGCGTTGGGAGTGCTACTGCTCTGGAACACAACCGAAGTCCTTTTGAAATGCTCACTGGAGTGGGGCAGATGGAATTAGTGCTTTGCTGCTGCACTCGTTGCTAACTGCAGGTTTAGGGCAGATGGAATTAGCACTTTGCTGCTGCACTCGTTGCTAACTGCAGGTTTAGGGCAGTGGTGGAAATAGCTGGTGATGAATTGGTTTTCATTAGTTTAGATGAGGGGAAGGCTGCAACGGAAAGAGCCTCCCAGAACCATCCATCACACTGCCCTGCAATGCCTCAGTAAGAGCCTGAACAAATGCTCAGCACAGGACAGATCTCATCAAAAAGCCACTTCTCAGCTTATTCGGGCAAGGGAAAGAATTGCAACCAGGCCCTGTGGGGAAGAGCGTGAAGGAGAATCGCCTCTGTTCCTGGCTCCTGACAATGGAAGAGCGACGCAGCACAGCCAGGACCGTGACCAGCTGATGCCAACGCAGGCAAAGTACCACCGGCCTCAGGGTACAAGAGAGTGCAGGGAACAGCCCTGAGCCCCCCGGCAGGACCAGGCCAGCTCCAGTGGCAAAGTCCCCTGGGCTGGCAGCACCTTGGTGTGCACTGAACCAGCAGCTCAGCACCTTCCATGCACGGGCTCTGCTGCTGCAGAAGTGCTGATTGCACAAGAGGAACCTGCACGTCAGGCGCCTGGGTGCAACACTTCCCCCCCAGACAGAAACCCCCCTTCCAGGGGGTTAAACCTCGGGATAGCACGAGGAGGCTCTGGAGCAGGACCCCTGCCCAGCCCCTGTCTCGCTCAGACACTCTCCCTCCGGTCGGAGCTCAGCACCACTCTCAGCGCTGGTTTTACCATGCTGAGGCAGACCTGGGGGGTAGGACTGCAGGATCGTTCCCACGGGCCCCTGCGTGCACACACCCCTGGGCTTTGGCTTCAGCCAAACCTGTGCTTTTCCATGGCCTTGTTGGTTGGGCTGGTTTCCCACGGCATCTGTTAAATGGAGTCTGACTCTTCATCCGACATGAGGAGGATGAACACTGTGAAAGGAGCGCTTCCTGCAGGACGGCARTGGAAGATTACCTCCAGATTCCTTCCATGTGTGACCTGTCGCATGACTTGCAGACCTTCCTGCACTCACCTCAACTCAGCTGTCTTTGCTGGAGGCCCCAGGTGGAGCTCTCCAGTGATGCTAGGTTGTGCTTTGAGGACACTTCCAGGCACAAGGGACAAGAAGAGGTGTAAAGAGCATTAGGAGCAGTTTGCCTCTGCCTCTCCCCCACTCCCAGGGAGCCCTGCCGGGATGTGCAGTGGCTTGACTCAGGTTCTGCCTCTCACGGCTTGGGAACGGACCGAGGCGGCCTCAGGATTGCTGACTCATCCAGGCGTGATCAGCCCCACCACTGCGCCATCGCCACAGGCACCATGGCCAAGCTGCTACGGAATGGCCACTGCCAGAATTCAGGATCCATACCCAGCTCCAGCTTGTGGGTCACAGCCGCAGGAGAGGAGCAGGAGAGGGCAGCAAGCAGAGAACACAAGGAACTTCTGCTCAACTTCCTTTCCCCCACGCTCCCAACTCCCACCCTCCTCCTTCCATAGGCCAGGGCCCAATGAAACCAAGCACACCTTTCTTGGAGCTGATCTCTCTTTCCAAAGAAGGCTGCTCCTGTAGGAATAGAATATGAACACTGGCACGGGGAGGTAAACAAGCCCCTGGAGTCTTTTGCACCCAGTAACTTCCTTCCCTTCTTCAGTACCCTGAAACAAGCACCGCTGCAGGAGCTCCAGCCCATACCGCTGAGAACACTTCATGCAAACAAAACCCATTAAAATTAAGGGGAAACCAACAAAAAAAGCCCAACCCCAAACCAGAAAAGCCTTTCCCTGGCTATGCATGTCTGGAAACCTCACCGCTTCCTCATCACCCCGGGGAAAGGGAAGGGCTTTGCCTGGACACAATCCAGTGCAGCAGCTCTCCGCGGATTCCCAAGGTGCCGGACCCAAATCCTGCCCTGACTTGCAGGCAGTGCGTGGGAGCCCGGGGTTCCTCTCGTGGTCACCAGGGCAGTGAAAGGAGCAGCAGGCCCTGAGCTCTGCTGAGGTTCGGCGTGGGGTACCAGGGAGAGGGCAGCACAGGCAGGCAGCGCTTGCCAGTCCCAGAGTTTCTGCAGCCATTCCCAGGATTACTCTGCCTTTGCCTAACTTCTAGTGGCAAAGAGGGCAAAAAACCCACAACAGACTCCAAATCCATCAACACTCCTGCGAGGTTACTATTTCTACATGGACACTGCTTCCTCATTCAGCACAGGGCTAACATGCTCCTGGGGAACTGGGGGGGGCACAGCAGATGCTGGGGGGGGGGGGGGGGGCACAACTCTTTCTTGCTCAATTCCTATGACCAAACAACATCTGTGGTAAGTCACAAACTCCCCACAGGCCCCTCAGGGCACTGGTCCCAGGATGCTCCAAACAGCTCCCGGTCTCCTTCCATGTGGCCAAGTGTGGCAAGCTGGCACCTGGACCCTTCACAGGGAGCACTGGGGCTGGCACAGATCAGGGACCCAGATCCTTCACAGGGAGCACTGGGGCCGGCACGGAGCAGGGACCCGGATCCTTCACAGGGAGCACTGGGGCTGGCACGGAGCAGGG
>CABHOG010000087.1:379678-497047 GCA_902168055.1 Aratinga solstitialis | reverse complement strand
GGCACGGAGCAGGGACCCGGATCCTTCACAGGGAGCACTGGGGCCGGCACGGAGCAGGGACCCGGATCCTTCACAGGGAGCACTGGGGCGGACCCTGGCGACCATTTCCCAATGAAAAAGAAGGGAAAAAAAAGAAGCCAAGGGCAACTGTGACTTGCTCCATTTAATTTCCATTAAGTGCAGCCCTCAGAGGCCGAGATTGATGCCAACGGAGCAGTCTGGTGGCCATCCCCTCAGGCACGTCCCATTTCTCAAATGCCCCTTTCCCAACCAAGCCTCTGCTCTTCTCAGCTGAAAGTTTTAACAAGTCACTAAATCCCTCTGTGGTGAGCTGTTAAGAGCTTTAAACCCTGCAGTTCTTTCTCCTCTGAAGGATGTGACTGAACACAGTGGAAAAGGACACGTGGTCAGGAAAGGACCCTTCACTGCTACCTCTGGAAGTGTTATTGGATCCTGTTGAAAAGACATGATGCAGTTAGGGCTGGGGAAGAGGAAAAGGAGCAACTATTGCTCTCGGTGTGCTAGAAGTGCTCCTCCCTGCCCAGGTGGGAAACAGGCAGCTTATCTGCAAAAGGCAAGTGGTTTCCTAAAAAACAAACTACTGAAAACCTGCCCAGGCTGCTCAGCCCCTTCCCCCGGAAACCTCACAACTGTGGGAGGCACAGTGTGGCAGCAGGGGCTGGGAGGGCAGCTCGGGGACAGCCGCTGTCTCTGGACCGTGCCACAGCCATGGCAGGGTCCAGAGAGGTCTGGCGGTGACTTGTCGATGCTCCCTGAGGAGGATTCAGGAGCTCGGGTGCTCTCTGCCCTCTGTCTGGGTGTTCAGTGGGCAGTCAGTGGCTGTGGCTGATCTCCACACTGTCCAGGCAGCTGCTGGTACGTTGGCATGTCCTGCCCCAACAGACCTCGATGTTCTGTGACTGTCCCAGCTCAGGCTCCCCTCCTCCAGAGGCGTCTCCTCCAAGTGTGCTGCTGCTCAGTTGCTCTCTACCAGCTTGGCCAGTCCCTGCCGGATCTCACTGAGCTCAAATATCTTCACATCCATGATCTCTGCCACCTTGGTGACCTCGTTCTGGATCTTCTCCCTCTCAGCCAGGGTCTCTGCCAGCGTCTGCTCAGCCAGGTGAAGGCGCTGCTCCAGCTCTGCGTTGCGGGTCTCCAGCTCCTGCCCAGGGACACGAGTGCAGTGAGGGGGCTGCCCTGGTGCTGATACACGCTGCTCGCACCCCACCACCCTTATCTGCACCAAACAGCCATGCTGCAGCCCCAGCACCAGGCTTCCCACACCCAGAAGCCTGGGATCCCACCGGTTCTTTCACCAAAGGATCTCCTGTCCTGGGCCACAGCACTTGGCAGGCACATGCGTGTGAGCATGTGTCCCCCAAGCCCAGGCATGTGCCCACAGTTTGCAAAGCAGATCTCACATGCCTGTCATCTCCAGGGCTGATGGCATTTGATGCTTGGAGACATTATTCTGCCGAGAAAACCAGTGCCTGTGTAAGGGGCTGAGCCCCGCAGCAGACCCCCTTGGTCAGTAGCTCAGAGGTGAACACAGGCAGGCAGTGCCCCCAGAGACCACACAACAGATTGGGCTTCCATCTGTGTCCTTGCCCTGAGGTGCAGAGCAGCTTGCATCCCTCCTGCCAGCCAGACTGAGCCAGAGCTCTGCTCCCCAGCCATCCCTGGCCATCCAGCAAGCTAAGCAGGACTTCAGAGAGACGGAGGGTCACAGGACATCACAGATTCTGCTCCAGTCCCATGTCAGGGACTACTGCAAGAGCTAAAAGGAGAGTAGGTGAAGGCTGGGTTTGCTATTGCCTGCTCATTGTGCCCCATGTCGTATCTCTGAGGGACACAGAGAGGGTGAAAGAAGGCAGAGACACCGGCAAGGACCCAGTCCCAGCATCCAGAGGCAGACCATAGGCACAGCAGCTCTACAGCATTCACTCTTTGGCTCAGCAGAGAAATTGGGACGGATCACTCTGCTACGAGTGCAGAGGTGTCCCAGATCTGCCATCCCTACCTGCAGCTTCTGCAGCGTCTCCTCGCGCTCGCCCTCTGTTTCCCATCGGCCACACTTCTGACTTTTTAGCATCTGGATCTCCTAAAACACACGGAAGAGCTGTCAGATCCAGCCCAGTCACAGTGGGGCCAGCTCCCAGCACTTACCCAGCCGAGTCCCTTCCCTCCCTCCCCTCTCATTCAAGCAGTAATGACAAACAGGGTGTTGGGGACTGATGGGCCTCCCAGCTTCAGGCTTTGCTCTGCTTTGTGGGCCATTACCTCATCTTTAGCCTTGATCAGTAGTTCCAGCTCCTCCAGGGTTTGGCTCAGCTCTTCCTTGTTGTTCTCGCTGGAGGAATCCTGAGTGCCCTGTGACTCCAGTTCTGCTACCTACATGGAAGCAAGCACAGGGGAAGCATGCTCAGAGATACAGGAATGTCCTGACAGCTCCTCACCCTCTGTGACCCTCTGTCACGGTCTGGCTTCCTTGCAAACCCAACCAGGTTACAATAGGGCAGCAGCTCCCACCATGGGGAGGAAAAACTTTTCTCCTTCTGCTCTGCCCAGATCACACACAGAAACCCTCTGTGGCAAAGCTCAGTCTAAAGACCCTGCATTCTACTGCAGCTTTGCACCTCCAGCAGTGTTCAGCTGACTGACATCAAGCGTATGAGCCTACAGCCCAAAGTGATGGCTACACCATTTACATCCCTGGGCAGAGCTTGCCAAGGGAAAGGGAGTTGCTGCAGCTCAACCCCAGCAGAGCTGGGAGGAAGGATTTGCTCCATTCCTGAAAAATTCAGCCCCGCGGCTGGGATGATTCAGGAAGAGGATTCATGTTTAAAATGCACACACACGAGGGGCTCTGCTGCACCTCAGGCAGATTCCTGCTGCAGAGCAGAACGTTTGTTGGGTGCAGCTCTTCTACTGTGTGACTCCAACACTGAGAAGCACCGGTGGGCACAGTGAATCCTGGGGGATGGCTGCTTCCTGGGGACTGGCCACACAACAGCCATCAAGTGGAAACAGCTCCCAAAACCCCAACTGTCCAAAAACCCTTTCCCAAGTTCTCCACAGTTTGTCCCAACAAACCCAGCCGTGTGACTGTCACTCCTCTGCCCCGATGCACACAGCCTCTTTAGTTGATCTGGGACCTCTCTGACATTATCTAGGTCAAAAGACCCTATTATTCCAACCGAACAAGGGCTTGTTTGTACTGCACAACCCGAGTTTCATGATGTTGCAGCTTGGATTTGAGCTAATTATAGCAGACAGAGCAACCTTCATCCTTCCTGTCAAAAGCCAGAAGACTGTGCTGATGCTCAGCTAAGGGGGGCATGGACCTCACTCAGTATTGCTGGCAGCTGGAAACCACCCCCTGGAAACGGGAAGGAAAGCTGGTATGCTTTGAATTTGTGCCCTGGTTTCCTCCGTTTAATCATGGGGACACAGCACAATCCCAACTTGCTCTGCAGAAAATGGGAGCTCCTGTGAGAGCTCCCTAGTTACGTGGCCTTATTCCTTGACATGTTTTCCCTGCCAGGCTCATGCAGCATCCTGGATTTCCATCCCCTCTCCTGCTGACACGCATGGAAACTGAAGAGAGAATGGGGTCAAGGGCACCATCTGGCTCTGGGACGGGGCTTCCTCTGACCTGCTCTGCAAAGCCCCTCCGGTGCTCACCCGCTGCCGCAACGTTTCCGTCTCCTCCTGGTAAGCAGCCAACTGCTTCTTCCACTGGTCCACATTGGCGTTGGCTTCATGGAGAGCAGCCACGAGCTTGTTGTTGTTGTCCTGCAGGCTGAAGAACTCGGCCTCCCACTGGACCTCACTCACAGAACTGTGTGAGAGAACAGGGCAAGTGTTCAGGAGAGCATAGGAGAGTCTCAGCATTAAGGGTTCTTCCCCCCATGCTCACATTGCGCTAAAACAAAGCTCCTGGAAGTGCAGGGCAGCTCCTGGCTCCTGCGGAGTTTTCTATTCAGCTTTCATACCACTTCCCAAATGTAAATGCTTCTTCCAGCCCTGAATCTGCATCTCTTTACCCCTGGATAATATTTGCATTTGAGGCCCTGTGTGCTGGCTTGAAACTTCAGAATCCACACTGCGAGATTAAGGGGGGAAGGGGGATACAGCTGCTATAAAGGAGCTTCATAACGTGGGAACGTGAATCTGGGGTTTAAATCCTTGTCACATCTGAGTTTGCTTTGACTAAAACCTTCCCAGCCCAGGCTCAGGAGAAGGCAGCAAAGAACACTTGCTTTTGATTTAAAAATACTCTTAAGTGTTCAGCTGGGAGCTAAAGGGGAGCCACAGGGCAGAATCCATCCAGTCTTTGGAAAGACAAAGAGCGGAAGCAGCGGAGACTTTGCTGGTATCATCAGGGGAATTAACACAAATGCAGCCCTGGGCCAGCTGGAAAAGTGTGAGCATCTTCTGGTATCACAAACTACTGATCTGATCTAACTGGCATCAACTCAGCTCTGCTGCGGGCACAAAGCATTCTTCCCACGCTGCCTGAACAGCAGAATTCACCTCCACCTGGAGTAACTTCCTACTGGAGAAGAGGGGAAATCGGTACAGTGGAGGGTTAGAGCAGCAGTGGACACGGGGCATTATCCAGCTACCTGAAGTAGCAGCATTGGTTCAAAAGCATTTGGGATGATGGGGACGTGCACCAAATCCTGCCAGAACAGACAGTTCAGGAATGAGGAGCAGAGAGCACTTGCGGCAGCCTCACCCTTCGGAGAGCATCTTCTTCAGCCGCTCCTTCTCCGTTGTCACCTCCACATCGGCACTTTGGCTTCGGAATAGTTTATCTTCTCCTGGCCCATTAGAGCTGATGATGGGGCTGGGAAGTACCTGAGGATGAAGAAGAGTGGTTACCACACAGCAGTGAGACCCACAAGGTCTCTGCAAACTCACTCCCAGCCCAGGTTCACAGGACTAGTTCTGAGCCCCTGCACTCCTGGTGAGGAACACTGGCATTCAGTCCTAACTCTCAGGTAGTGTTGTGCTTGTCTACGTGACAAGGGGTGACAAAGATCCTCAGGTATGGCTCAGAAGCACCAGTGGGCACAGCAATGGCACAGCAACGTGGGCACTCTCTTGGATAGGGAGGTCAGTGCTCTGCTCCTCCAGCAGCTGCCCTGCTGCTGCGTCCTCCCTGTGCCTGTGTCCACGCCACACCAGGGCAGCGATCCCAGTGCACAGGCATGCTGAGCAGGAGGGCTCACAGCCTGCAGGCACCAGCTCTTCCTCCTCCCAGCCGGAGGGACTGAATTCTCTGGCCCTCAGATGCCCCTTGGCAATGCCAGGGTGCSACCGGCTGGAACCCAGCCCCGTGGCCCTGCACACACTGGAGCTGCTCAAGTGCCTGTCCCGGGGCTTTGCTGAATTCCTAAGAGGATATTCTTGCTGGTTCTCAGAGCAGCGGAAAGACTTAAACTAAACACAGAGCTGCCAGACCTAGGTTCAGTCAAGGCCAGCTTCTGGACCTTGAGTTAAGATACCAGGTGCCACTGGGAATGTGTGCCTCAGGCCCAAGAGAAGGAAACTCTGCTAGTGCTCAGGTGACTGTGGCACCCATTTTCCAAAGGTGTGGGAGAAGAAACTCGGTCTCTGCACCGAAGTATCTCCTTGTCTGTGGCTCCAGATGCCTGCATACATCAGAGCTAGCAGAGACAAACAACTGACAGCAGAGCAGAGATGAACATGCATAAGCCAAAGCAGACTTCATATCCTCCCGCCCCTCCAGAAGACCCTTCCTACATGATCTCCTCTCACAGCAGGGAAACAGCTTGGCACTGACAGGGCAAACTGAGCTATAAAAAGACTCTCTGAGCAATGAGTATCTGGGCTCCCAGGCAGGGAGCTGTGAGCCCAGGCTCCTGCTGGAGTTCATAGGTAGCCCTCAAATGCCCGTGGTAGGGAAGGGACAGGCACCTGCTTCGGAGTTGGCTGACACCTATAAATAGAGCCAGACATGGCCATGATGTATTAAACACCAGCTTCACAAACCCTTCCAGAGAGTGACTGAGAAGCGAGACCTGCAAAACACAGCCCTGCCTCACCTGTACCACAGCATGGGGAAACTGAGGCAGGGAAGAGGTAGAAGTTTCTTTTTCTTGTGTATTGAACCCCTGTGAGTCCATCTGAAGATGTTGCACACTGTTTTGTTGCTTACATTATCCACGGTGACATACTCTGTGCTGTGGATGCTAAATGAGATGGGGACTGGCCTAAGAGCTACTAGAGGACAGAAGAGAGCTTCTATCCTGGGATTTGCCCAGCTCTGAAAATCTAAAGCCTGAATAAACTAGCACAGATGCAGAAAAGGAGGAAGTCCTGATTTAATTCCAGGAGACAGATCTGCTCTCTGCTCACTTGCAAACAGAAACACAATCAATTATTCAAGGATGAAACTCAGATTTGAAGCTCTACTAATGCACAGACTGGGAATCAGTGGGACAGCTGGAGAAGGGGAGAGGGGCTGATTTATGTACAGGCTGGAGCAGGCAGGAATTGCAGGACAAGATCTGCATGCTCCCCTGGCAGAGGACACTGCATGTGCCACTGGCTCAGCATGCTGGCCACTGAGACGTTAGACAGGCTGAATGGGAAGAGTGAGGTGAAAGTCACCTTCACCTTCTGACCTCCTCATCCCTTCTGCTGCAAGCTGCCATCGCAGCACAGGGGAGATGAACATGTCCGGTTGTGGCACCTGATGAGCTCTGCTGGTGTAAACAGTTTAAGAGGGAGGATCTCTATTCCCAGCCACCACCTCCTGGCCAGGGGAGCTGGGAGGTGACACCGCAGATGGCCAGGAATCACATCTTGGATAATTATTACTGACCAGAGTCTTTTACCTAACTCTGACTGTGCCATGAATGCTCTACTCTACTCCCTTTGCCATTTGCTACCCATTAGGATGGGGCTTTGAGCTACAGGAGCCAAAAGCTGGGCATATTTTCCCCAGTTTTGCCCCCCACGTGACATTTCCAGTCTCTGCAGAGCCACCACCTCCACTTCCCCCTCCCTTCCCTGCAGGCCAAGGTACTGTTCACTCTCCCTCCTCCTCCTCTGCTGCCGCTCCATCTGTCCTCAACCCAGAGAACCCAATGTCCTCCAACCTACAGCTCCTCTCCTATTGCCAGGAGCGCTGGGAAATGCAGAATCACCTCTGGAGGGAACTATTTGGGAGGGCAAGTTCACCATCAGCACTGCACTGCTTCACCATGGGAAAAAGCAGGATAGAGTTCCTGCCAGCCTATCCTCTCCCTCCCACTGCTGCTGGAGCTGATTTAGCTACACAGGGAGAAAGGCAACAAGTGCAAGTGCAATGCATGTGAAAACCACCTGTGATGGGCTTAAGCTTTCCGGCTTGGTCTCCTGGGGAAAAGAAACTGGAATGAGTGGCTGCCAGGCAGTAGTGCTACCTTAGGGGAGAGCTCCCAAGAGAAGTGCAATTCCTGCTCTCACAGCACGGCTTCTCCTCCACAGTGGAAACAGAAGGAGCAGTCTGGCCAGCACTCCTCAGTCGCCAGCTCTAAGAAATCATTTTATCTTTCCATGGACCCCCATGGGCAGCCCCATCTCCTGTCAGAGGCACTTGGAGGAGAACCCCCTGCAGCCCCAGAAGAATGGATGGAAGTGCCACGTGTCTTCCTTTCTATGATCTTCAAGCAGGCAACATGCACTCCTGCATGCCACTTGCCTGTTGCTGTCACCCTGAGCCCTGGGAGAGCCAGCAGCTCAAAATCAAAGAATAAAAGAAAAAGAACCACAACAAAAGGCACCAAAGAAATAAATCCAGGCCAGCACAGCAGGAACCCCCCACCCCCACCCCCAGCATGGCTTCAATAGACATCAAATGGTTTCCATAGTTTAACTGCCAGAGAGAGAGGGGGGTGAACCTTCCCAGGAGCTCCACTTGAGCACTCATTTGTTAGTGTGCTTCAGGAGCTCCAGCAGTGACCTCAGGGCCACAGGTGCCATCAAAGTGTGAAGCTCCACCCTCAGTGTATGGCAAGGAAGCTCTCAGAAAGGGCTGGAAGGCAGAAGTTACTAGAGGAGATGAGCACAGCAGCCATCTCCCCTGGCTGCCATCACTCAGCATTACCTGGTGAGATGTGATGTTCAGGGCAGGGTTGGTCAGCTCTGTTTTATCCTGGGATTTCTCCCTCACCAAACGAGCTGCTTCCTTCACTTCCTGGAACTTCTCTGCAAACTAGAGGGGAGCAGAAGAGTCACTCCAGTGCTCCGCCAACATGTGGAACTCACCAGAACCAAGGCCTGGGTCCTCCTCCCTCTGCAGCTCCATCCAACATGCTTTTACATTTCTCTTCAACTAGCAATACAATTCAGTGAATAGCCCCTTCATGGCCATGGTTCTGGCAATCAGTGAGCTTACCTAAACAGCAGTGACAGAAATTGAGCCTCAAGTCCTAATTTGATTTGTGAGGTTCAAAACCACTCTGCAAATTTTACTTTAAAGCTCTTCCCACTGTGCTAAAAGCTGATGTGAGATGCAAAGGTGCTAGGAACAGCATTACATCAGGTTCCTGAAGTCTGTTCTCCAGAGGCTTATCTCCCCTTCAGGGTTTCAGGGACATTTCCTCTGCTGGCACCAGCTTTCTGCAGCACCTGCAGCATTACCTGAGAGAGATGCTGCTCGGAAGCAAAGCCCAACCCGTACACAGTGTTGGCTCGGCTGTCTGCCCACTGCCCAAACTTCTGGGATGTCTTYGTGAAGGTCATGTTGGGGGTGATGGTGCTGTTGATGATTGCCTGGAGAGAGATGCAACAATGAGAGTCGGAGAAAACTCCAGCCTGCTGTGCTGAGGTGGTGGGGTGCGACAGATCACTGTCATCCCTGTGTGCCCTAGGAACTAGGGGGAGAAAGCTCTGGCTTTTAATCTATAAAACAACAGTTCAGGCTTTGGTGACCAAAAGTCTTTCTAGTCTGGCTACCTGACACGACAAACCTCAGTCATCTCATCTAGAGAAAGGAAAAACAAGTCTCAGTGGCATCAGCTTCCTCCATGGCTGCAAAAGAAGATAAAAGACAGGGTGTCCCTGGGGACTCAACAACTGGCTGATGTTCTCCATCTGCATGGCAAGTAAAACAAAAGGCTTCCACAGCAGTCAGGAGTGGCTGTTATGGAACACTCTGCTGGTCAGGGCAGCACCAAAATAAGTTGTCTGGGCAGACTGGTGACACTCTGGCATTGCAGGTCTGCAGGAGGAAGTCAGGAAAATGCCTATCAAGACCAGTTTATGGAGAGTTACTCGTGTTTTGTGGCAGTGAGCGCACAGACGACTCCTGAGATGCCCTCAACTTCAGTCTGTTTTTAAAGGGGTTTGGTTTAGCACAGGATAAAGGGTCTCAGGAAAACCTTTTGCTTTGCACGTGCCAGGGGTGAGAAGAGACTGGAGGTGGGAGACACAGCATCAGATTCCAGTGTCTAACACTAAATACACTTGAGCATGGCAGCAGAGTTTAACCTTCCATTCCCTGCAGTGGAGATCCTCAAGGGCCTACACTGAGAACTGACCAACTTGACAACACAACATCACCAGAGCAGCCCGGAGAAGAGCCTGCTGTGACACTGTGTGGTGCTGCCCCCACCTTGGTGCCCCCCACACTGATGATCCGGTACACATTGCGGGTGGCATCATAGAAGTAGGAGACGGTGAGAGCGTGTTTGCTGGCGGGGATCCAGTTCCGTTTGGTGGCAGGGTCAATCTGGAAGACGTGGGCCCTCGTGCTGAAGATTGGCTGCTCCCTGTAAGAAACAAACAGGGCTGTCAGGGCACAGGGAGCTGAGCAACAGGGAAGGAGCATCAATTTCCTGGCACTGGAGCTGAATGGGGCACCACCAGCAGCACTTCTGCTCCTCGCCTTCTCTCCAGGGACCTGAGGCAGTGGGTGCAAGGCAGGGCAGCTCCCAAGGGCACAGCATCTGCCCCAGCAGCCCTTCACTGAGCCTCTGTGCAGGGAGCAGCAGCTCCCCAGTCTGGGCTGGTATCATCTGGTGTCTCTCCCTGTCAGGAGAGTCATGACCCAAGTTCTCCAGCATTCCCGTTGAGTTGCTTTTCCAAGATCTTTGGGCTTCTCTGTGCTTTCCCCAGGAGCTCTCCACATCCTGGGCACCCTTCCAAAGCCCATTTTAGAAGCTGGGGGACTGCTGGTTGATGCCCCTGCAAAGTAAAAGCCAATGGCTGTTTATGCCCCCATCTGACCACCATCCAGGCAGTACAATGACTGCAGCTTTTACTACACACCAGTGACCTTAGGCTATGAAAACACCGTTGGCACAATAAAGCTACCAAAGGTGTTTAACTACAGGTACAGGTTTTTACATTCCTCTAGAGTTTCTCTGTCCTCCTCTGCAGTCTTCAGCCACTTCCAAAGGCCAAAAGCCTGGTTATTCCAGCAATAACAGTTTATGCCCTCAGGTTAGTAGATCATATATGCATGTTCACCCAAGGATAGGCAAGAAACTTGGCAGCAGAAGCACAAATAGGCATCACAACCTCATCTTTGCAGCATATCTGAAAGCCCTTCACAACACAGCCAGTGCAGCAGAGTCATGCTAATGCTTAGTGATTACAGTCTCTTTAGTCCACCTTGAAGCTTTCTTGCACCATCCCTCAGCACCTTAGCGGGCAGTTCATGGCAACTGCACCAGGTACAGGATTCTCTGGCTGCTGTATTATTTGTACTTCGTATCTCCACACCGGCACTCGAGGGGGATGGAGGGATGGAGGGATGGAGGGATGGAGGGATGGAGGGATGGAGGGATGGAGGGATGGAGGGATGGAGGGATGGAGGGATGGAGGNGGGATGGAGGGATGGAGGGATGGAGGGATGGAGGGATGGAGGGATGGAGGGATGGAGGGATGGAGGGATGGAGGGATGGAGGGATGGAGGATGTGTCTAGGATGTGAGCACAAGCAGCGCTTTTCCCTCAGCACAGTCCTTCCTCCCTTGACTCATGCCTGGGAAGCACATCCTGCAGCAAGAGGTCACACTGCAGGGTTCAAAGCAAGTCACTTCACAATGAATGAAAGGAAACACTTCACCACACAACGTGCAGCTGCTGCAGGAAAGCTCTGATCCAAGCACTGCCTGGGCTCCATAAGCAGTAAGATCTGAGCTGAACTAAGGAGTTGAACCTGAGGCATCAGGATGTAACTCGAGCATTTCAGGAGCAGGAAGGAGTGTTCCCATGACACAACATCAGGTGCACTGGGGTCTGTGCTTGGCTTTGGTTAAACCCAAGGCACTGGTCATTACCCAGACCCAGTGAAATGTGATGTGAATGGGAACACCCCCCCCCATGGCAGCTGCACACAAGGCACAAGCACAACCCTGCTCCGTGCAAGCTCCCCAAATCCACACACTTGTATTTCCTGCCCGTTTCAATTCTTCACAGCTGCCATGAGCAGCCTTTCCTGTCACTCCACACACAAATGTAGCTGGTGCTCTCTGAACACATCCCAAGGCTTAGGAAGGAAATCAAATCCTCCCTGCTAGCTCCCAGTTTCACGCCTTGGCTCCCAGGTTACAGCCCTGACTCAGATCTCCTGTGACTGCAGGAGGGTCTAAACCAGCCTCTCTTCGCAGCTTTCCTGCCTGGTTTTATTCAGCCACAATCTGGTTTCAGAATGAGATTCATGTTTTCCAGGCTCCAGTGACAGACACGAAATTCCACATGGATCACAACTTACCCTCTGAGGCACAGAAGCTACAGAGTAGGGAAAAACTAATGTTTCTGCACCGTAACCCCCAAATCCTGGCTAGTGTTGGAAAGAACAGAGGAAGGACATTACCTAGTTGGTGACATCTGTTAGGAAGGGTAAGACTAGAGGCCAGTGGAGTCAGGATGTGTCTCCTCCAGCAGCTTCCTCCTCAGGTCTCTTTGCTGGAGTGAGGCTCCCTCTTGGTTTTGCCTCCACCGTGGTTCTTTTCAGCTGTTATTCACCACACAGAGCACAGGGCATTCAACCAGCAGCATTCAGGGGCTCCCTTTGGCCCAAGCTTGCAGTTTGCATTGATTTCTCATCGCTGAACAAGTTTCCTTCCCTGTCCTGGGGGATACGTGGGTGAGCTGTGTAACTGCAGTAAATCCCCTTGGCAGCAGGCGCTGGCTGTTGGGAGAGGGCCACAGAGGAGCCTGGAAGGCTCTCGTGTTTCCAGTCATGCGCACGTGATGCAGCTGCACGATGGAAACCCCTCCTCAGAGATCAGCCCTCGCCTGCATGGAGCTATTCCTGTGCTCAGCCTGCACCCAGCACCAGTGGAAACCCTCGTGCTGACTGCAGCAGCTTCCAGACCAAGTGATGTCCCACACAGCCCCCTCCACGCACCCCGAGCTCTGACACTCCGGACATCAGCCTCCTCTGCCTGCAGGGATGGGGTCTGCAGGCACACACAGGGGATTCCCACCAGGTGTGCTCCCCGTCCTGTGCTCCACAGAGCCAGGCATGATCCCAGGCTCCAGCACGGATGAACCGCTGTGGCTGCCCTGTGCTGTCTCCCCATGACATGTGAGAGCTGTGCTACCATTTGCTTTGTAAATGAGGCTCTGCAGTAAATGGTCCCCACCCTGCCCTCTCCCATGTCAGCTGAGACCGGGTGTCTCAAAAAGAAGAAAGTGAATTTGCACGATGAAAGATGCCTGTAGAAGGGATAGAGAGCCCAGATCTCCAGCCTCTTTGGCAGGTCTGCCTCCAAGCAGGTCAGCTGAGAGTATCTTAACACCTGGAAACCCCTACTGCCTTCCTACTGATCACTCCAAGCCAGGAGAGGCTCAGGAGGCCATCCACCACACAAGCCAGCATTACTTTCCTTCTGAGCACCAGGAGTGGAAAGCAAACTGCCACTGGAAGCCCTGTCAGAGAGGAGAAAAGCCTTCACGGGGTTAGCTTATGCTTGTTCTACTCCCATGAAGCCGACTTGGCTGCTCTCCTGCACGCAGCCCCTGGGCATGCATGTTCTTTTCCTGGTCTCAGGTACACCGCAGGATGCCCCTGTGATGGTGCTGATGGGAAGGGTGCTCCGCTTCTTGTGCCTTCACATCACCACTGTGCCTCGACACTCCTCATACCTCTGTTTGTCCCTGGAGCAACACCACTTCCCGCTGGCTGCGCGAGGTCCATCCCTTCCCGTGACAAACATGCAAGCCTCGCAGGCTCTCCCACGGGCCTGCTGCCAGCTGCACCAGATGTGCTTTGCTCCCAGGAGAGAGCAAACCGGCACTACCAGCGCCAGGGCTTAGCAGCAGCTTCACCTGCCTGTGCCAGGGAGGGAATCCCGCGGCCGCCTCCCTCCGAGAGAAGCGGAACATGGAGAACCTCCTGAAACGATGGCTCCTGTTTCCCTTCTCCTCACTGCAGCTGCAAGAGCGGCTGCCAACCTGCCTGTCCCCCCTCATGGCGATTGCTTTACACGGCCTCCTCACAGCTACCGGAGCCGCGCGCCAGCCTGGCCCAGAAGAGGGCTTTCTAGGAAGCAGTGGCTGAAGCTCTGCAGGTAATGCTCAGGAGAGCTTTGTGCTCTGCTTGGGAGCACCACGGAGATGTTGATGTTCCTTTTGCAGTGCTCACGCAGGGGGGAAAAAGTCTTTGTTTTAAATCCATCAAATGGTACAAACTGTACCCAGCAAGTACAAGAATGTCATTGTGGAGGACACTGGCCAGCCTGGAAACCTGCCTTCCAGTACTCACTTGTGGGACAAGGTTAAAGCAAAGCTGCAAAACAAAAGCTCTCCTGTGTTGTGCTGGAGCACAACAAAAACCAGAGAGAAAGAGCAGGCAGCAACGCAAAGCAAGAGAAGAAAAGCAAGAAAGTCTGCAGATCCAGAGGCACGTCCCCAAGAAGTCACTCGTGGTTATAATGGAAAATGCCTCCTCCAGCAGCAAGGATTGACACAGCCCAGGAGTGGCTCAGCAAGGTGGGACCCAGGCAGGGCAGCAGGGCACTGCTGGACGCGCACGGAAAGCTCAGGTACTGCCAGCCAGGGCAAAGATGCATGGGCAGAGCCACGGCTGAGCTTGTTTCAGGCCAAGCTGCTGACCTCTTTTTCCCCAAACCACTAAAAAGCATATAAAAATAGCTCTGGAAGTGCCCAGGACTCAGACCGTCGTGTTCCCTCTCCCCTTCCCTGTGTTGTAAGTATATCTATGCTGGATATACATTCATGCTGGGTACATCACACATCCCTAAATGCTGCCACTTCTTGTCCTGCTCCCAACTGGGAGTCCCCATGACCATACAGACACCGTAGTGAAAAGGGCACGTGTAAGTACAGCCACTCACATCCCCCAGGGCTGCCCTTGGCAGAGAACTGAGAAAAACCAAAGCAGATAACTGAAAGGACAAAGATCGGGCTGAGAGACAGACGTGTTCAGCAAGTGCCTGCTGGCAACTGGAAAGGATCCAGGTCCCATCGCTGCCAGCATCTGCTCCAGCCCAAGGGGGAAAGGCAACATTCAATATCCCATGGCCTGCTGATGGCTTAAAAATGACCTGTCCCAAGTGAATGTCCCTATGCAGGCTGCCAGCTACCAGCAGAACCAAGCAGCTAAAACTGAAAAGCAGAGATGATCTAACCAGCCTAATGTGCTCTTCAAGGCAGCAAAGCACCTGGCTCCAGGATGCTGCCCGAGGAAAGGCCCAAATGCCTCCTCCTGTGGCTTATCCTGGCAGAGAAGCCGGAAGGTCACAGGGTGCTTGGGGAGGACACATGAATACAGGGTATGGATCTGAAGTTTCCCGTTTGCTCTCTCTGGAGTCCCTGCTCAGTGGTCATTAAGACAGCGTGTAAAACTGCATGCTGCTCTCAGTTCTGTCTTGGTTCTTCTATTATTTCCCTCTCTACAACATCCAAATGGATTTCTTAATAAATACCTGCTTATTTCCCCCTTGCCAGGAAAGCAAATCGTTGTTTGTCCTCTTAATGGATGGTCTCAGCAGAGTAGCAAGGAACTGAGCAGTCCAAAGGGACTGAGTTCACCAAGGCTGGAGGAGGGACCCCTCAGGTTAGGACACACTGAGACCCTGCCAAGACCCTGGAGGAGAAGCACACCCTGCAAGCTCTGCCCTGTGCCAAGGAGCTACAGATGGCATCAATTCAGCCCTGCACCAGCACCACATTTTACCTGGCAGGGGAACAGCAGGCACAGAAGTGCCAAGGTCTGGAGAAGACCAAACCCAACGCTGCCCCCTCTGTGCTGTGTAATCTGAACACATATGGCACTGGAGGCATGGACTGTCCTCAAGTGCCCTGTTGGGATTTGGGCTCTGCCCTCCTCTTTACAGGCACATGGGCCTCTTCCTAAGTGGGATCTTCTAAATGATCCCACTGCTGCTCATGCAACGGGGAGAATGCAGCAGGAAGGGAGAGGAGCCACCCCCCAGAGAGGCCTCTCCAGAGAGGGCCTGCACATCTCCTGTTTAGGAGACAGCACTAGGATCGTGCCATGACACACCTGGATCGTCTGGATCAGTATATACACAGGCACATACACAGGTATATACATAGCCCAGCTTGCCTGCCGTGCCACAAAGCCCGTCCTGCACACCCATACATCAACACACCGAGCAACCCCCCTTCAATCCCTCTGCTGGGGATGTCTTTAACAGGACAATTTCAGAGAGTCCCCCTCTAATCCTCACCAGAAACATACTCCCCAGCCTGCAAACAAGTCTAATAGCAGAACAGAAGTGAAAAGGCAAAGGGGTTTTTGGCTGAAGCCGCAGGAGGCAAAGGCAGAGCTGAGAATGGTGCTCCCACTGCACCCTCCAGCCTCCTGCCACAATCCTACAAAGAAATGTATCCTGCTGTAAGGAATAGCGCAGGATAGAGGAAGGGACAGAGTCCTTGAAGGAGCTGTCAGCAAAGCATTTCTCTTTATGTCTAAACTAGCACCGTGGCAGCTCCCGTCTGTTTCACCGCAGGCTCACTCCTTGACCCACCCCAACTTCAGCTGCCCGTTGGGGACTTTACACCTCAGAGAAGCTGTTTTACCGCTCTTCCTTTCCCAAGGTATTTCCAATGCAAATAGCATCCCTTTGGGAAAATCCTGTTTGACAGTTCCAGGTTCACTCTCTCTTCAGCAGGCTCCTAAACCTAAGGGCAACTGCTAAACCCCAGGCCCCCTGCCAGAGCTCCGCGACAGGGAGAGCAAGAAACCTGGGGTTTACTGTTTGCCCCCAGTGATGGCTTCTGCACAGGGTGTGGGGAGGGGGCTCGTTGTGGCTGCACACTTGCATTTCACTTCTGCTTTGTCCTTGTTCGCAGATCTTCCGTGCAATCCAGAAGACTTTTCCCGCTGATACGCTCATGTTTCTTTTGCTCTCACAATCCTGCCTGCCTGCGAGATGCCCCGTTAGCGACCTGAATTCCTTACCACATCCTGCTCACCTGCCCCCACCCTTTGCTGCACGACCAGGGAGAGGAAACCCATTTGCTGTGGAGAGGGATGGTTTTAGAGCCATCCTGCCCCAAATTGATATGAATGTTTCTGTCCTGTCTTCAGTTCCTTAAGCACAGTGGGTGACAAAAGAGCAGGATTCTAACCGAGACACAAGTGTAGAGTTGTAAGAGAGAGATCTGGCKGCTGAGCCCGAGTTCAAGGCACCCAAGGGACACAAATAGCGAAGAGGTCTGAGGTTTAGAATAAAGTCTTTGAGCCACTTCAGGCAGCAGCTGGAATGTGCCGGAGAGGCTGAGCTCGGTCTACATGTGCCTCCGTGCTCCTGAAAGGCGTTCAGGCAATGGTATCCCTGGGAAGTCCATGTGTTGCTCCCCAGCCTGCGCCTCCTCACTCACTGCAGCTCCTCGATGCAGGGATACTCATTTACTTGTCAGAGAAATGAGCCTCTYGGCACTTGGGTGCAGAGAGGATAATCACTCGAAACACTGTGCTCYGCACACAGCAGTGCATGGTCTCCCTTCATCTACAAACCAAGCTGGAAAGGCCTTGCAAGAAATCAGACCAGAATCAAAGCAGCAGAACCATTTGGTTCTGTGGCTCATGGGCAGAACGGTTTTGGCCAGGAAAGGGCTTTGGGGTGCAATGTTCCTGCTGGCAGCAGGACCCGCACAGACCTAGGAATGTATTTTTGCACTGTGGCTGGGCTCAATGTGCAGCCACAATGAGCGAGCCCCCCAAAGAGTTTGTCTTCTGCTAAAGGCCATTGCCAGCCCCAGCAGGAGTTCAGGATTTCCCAGCTGCTGTGCTGGRACYTCTCAATTCTCCCTGCAGTCTGCCCCAAAGTCCTTTCCCTGTGCAAGAGCTGTTTCCCAGGGTGGGTGCGCATAGAGCATGTGAGCACGGAGCGCTGTGCTGGGCCCTGGCAGGCAGCCCGTGGCCATGCTGAGTCAGCAGCGAGGCTGTGCTGGTGTGTCAAGGCTCTCCTCTGCCCCGTCACCAGGCAGAGAGCACTGTGAGCCTTGCAGAGCAGCACGGGCCAGGCGGTGTGAGGGAGGGGGTGACCAGGAATGGGGGATGTGTGTATGTTGCAGATAGAGCCCCGAATTGTGAAAGGCAGAAGTGGAACACAGAGGGGGGTTAAGAACCGAGCTCTCCTCCTCCACTGCTGTCTTTGTTTCCTTTTATCTTCCCTCAGCAGCTGGAATAGCTGCTGACTATGTCACAGCATCACAGAATCAGGCTGGAAAAGACCCTGAAGATAAGTCCAGCTGCAAACCTAACACTACCAAGCCCACCACTAAGCCATGTTCCYAAGCGCAAGGTCTGCAGTGTATGTATGTTCCAGAACGCTTCATACTGTCACTTGATGTTTGGGGAAGAAGCGTGGGTTAATGAGAGTCAAACCTCATCTCTTCCCCTTTGCATTTCTCCCCAAAGTCTCACCCTTCCTGTGAGCCAGGGACTGGGTGTAACTCCCTCCACAGCCAATGCACTCTACTACTTCACTGTCAGTGGGTGCAGGGAGTATGCTTTGATACTGCTTATCCAGGATTTGGGCACTAGCCTCAGGACACTGAACTGCAAAACTGCTTTGGGAACCAAGTTGGGGAGGACCGATTCCCAGCCCTTTGTTCTAACCACCAGGCAGGTTTTCAAACCCTCTTAGCTGCAGCTTCGCTTTCATTCTGTGCTGCATAATGTGACCTTGGGGGAAATGCACAGTTGCTGCTAGCGTCCAGATGGGATTGAAGGAGGCCAGACCAACTCCCAGCCACAAAGGGAAGGTGCAGCCCTGGGGGCTGGCATGGGACTGCTTTCCCTTCTGCCACCCCCAGTTCCCAGCAGGGCTTAGCACAGGAATGAAAAGCAACTGCCTCACACACAGCCTGCCTGCAGATAAAGGGCAGCAGAGGCTGAACATGCTGCTGCTGGAGCAGCATGGGGAACAGCCACAAGCATGCAAGGTCAGGCACAGAGACAGGGGATCAAGGGTGTTTGAAGAGATAACACAGCTGAGAGAGATGTTTTGCTTTTGGAAACCAGTCTCCATGTAGGGAGCACCTGAATGCTGTGCTGCTGGGTGGCTACAGCACAACCTGGGCACTCACCTCTCTGGGACAAGCGTTATTCCTGCCACTAAGCTCCAGCAGCTCGCTCCTTTGAGACACAGCCCCTTGCTGGAAGCCTGCACAACAGTTCAGCACCAGCAGAGCCTGCCTGGGGCTAAGTCATTCTTTACACACTCCAGAAAACGTGTCCAGTGATAATCAGAAGCAGAGGAGTGGAGAGAGAAGCACGTTTCAAAATGCTCCATGCCTCCAACACATTCTGCCTCTTCAACCGAAGCTGCAGTGCTTGTAGTACTTCCAGGCACAGCCTCCTGCTCTGATTCACTAGAAAGGCCCCAAGATCTGCTGCTATTTCCAGCCTGCCCTTGCCAGAGCTCCAGAAGCACCAGCAGCCTCTTTGACAAGGCCAGTTCAAATTGCCTGTTCAGCAGAGGTCAGCGTGTGTGCCTGCATTTCTCTGCTGTTTGTGACAGGCAGGCAAACTCTGCACTGCCCAAATCAGAAGGCAGTAAGCTGCCTCCACCTGTATTCTATTTGATATGCAAGTGGCAGTTGAAGCCTCAGCTAGGACCTAAATTCACCTCCCTCAGGATCGCACGTTATTTATGACTGAGAGGAAGAGCTAATCCCAYGTTAATACAGCAGATACACAGGAGTCCACAGAGAATTTATCCAAGAGAACTAGAACATGATGTTACAAAGAAATCTAATACAGGAATGAAACCAGAATCTCTGCTTTAAAACTAAGTTAACTAAAATGAACTGCCAGGCTGTGCTGTAAGAGGTGATGTGCTTTTAATCTCTTTTGCACCCAGAGTAATCTAAATGCTGCTGAAAGCTACTCAATAGCCCCATGTGAGCAATGGACAAGCAAAAAGACACTTTYGTCTCAGGAGTTAAGTGGAAATAAGGAATTTTGGGTGAAAACGTCATCTCTGGCTTAACACCAGCTTTGCTATTACACCACTACAATTACCCAGTGAAGTGGAAGCAGGCTGAGACAGTGGCACTATCCCAGCACTTCCATGGGAGCTGTTGGTGTCCCTGCAATAGGCCCTGGAAGGATTCACCCACTGCCTCTGATAAAGCACTGGTCCAAGGAATCTGCTTGTTAAACCCTTTCTGGCAGTTCCACAAGTTTTACAGTAACTTTATGGATCAGAGGAGAAGTTACAGGGAGTAGGGACACTTTCTGATTTAACCTGGCTCAGCACATACTCTGCCAGCTTCAAAGGACGTCTGCCAGAATCACACTTCTGTCACTTTTGATTCTTCACCTCTCCTGCCTCTTGAATCTGCGTTTGACTGCTCCATCATTTCACGTGGGTAGTTCAAGAGGAAAATCAGCAGAAGGCAAACAAGCCCCTAAGAATGTTCTTGATTTCTCTTGCATTGTCAAACCCACACACTCAGAGGGAGTCAGACAGGCTTCCTCCAGCTCCACTGTGCCTTCAAAGAGCCACCACGACTTGACTGCGGGAGAAACTCACAACACGTCAAGTCCTTAAAGTTACACGGCTGAGCCTCACAACTAGGACATAAATTAAATGCCAGGCTAAGCTGCTGTTGCCATGCCAAAATCCACAGCACAGCCATGCAGCATTATTGCACTCCTGGAAAATCTGAGAGGGATCATGAACTACATCATCAGGGATTTTCAAGAGCTATTTATCCATTTAGAAATGCAAACAGGATCCATTTTACTGAATGCCGAAGTCACAACAGCCAAACTAAATCCCTGATTTCTAACTTCTGGGAAAGTTTGGGAACACAACCCGACGGCAGCCCTCCCCTCAGCCTCCCATTTTGGATTTCATACAACAGATAGATCACTACAGAACTCCCTTACATGGGAATTTAAAGAGCTTGCAGAGATTTGCAATTACCTTCTTTCTAACCCATAAAACAAAAGGCAAGTCTAAACTTTAAAGCTTGCAATGGGGGAGGGGGGGGAGAATGCAATTTAAACCCTTCAGTTCTTTTTGCCATTACCTTAAAAACAGCACAGCAGCAATGAGTAATAAAAGCAATGAAAGAATAAGAAAGTGCCAGTCTCACCCCATCTCTGCCGGGTGTCAGCTTCTTTCTCTCCCGTGCTTTCTCCAGCCGCCTGGGCTCCTCTCCACGTTTGGGTTTATTTCTCCCTTCCTCTTTCTCTCTTTCTCCGGATCCGGATGCTCTTTAAATTTCCTCCGGAATTTCACTTGGAAATCTTGATACTTTTGCTCCTGGCTCCAACCCGCGGCGATCCCGGAGCGTGCGGGGCAGCGAGGGCAGGAGCGGCGCGGATCCCCCCGGCCCGCGGCCGCGCCTCCAGCTCCGGGCAGAGCCGGGCAGCTCCGGGCGGTAGCGGCCGCCGCAGTCCGCGGCAGCAGCCCCGGCCTCCCGGGACCCTCCTTCCCCCGACACGGGGCGGGGGGGGCACCGCGACTACGCGGCGGTTTCGGCCGCCCCTGCAGACAAAGCGCCGGCCCCGCGGGTCCCCCCCCCCCGAGCGGCGCGGGCGCCTCCTGGACGGCGATGGCTTTGTTCCTTTTTCCCCCTCTCCTTTCTTTCCTCTCTTCCCTATCCGCTTCCTCCCGCCGCCAACTGCCCCGGCTCGGTCACATTTCTCCGCTCCTTCTCCCGACTTTATTCCCGGGGCCCGGGCCGGCTCGGCGGCACCACCTGCCGGGCACAACCGGGGAGAGCCGGCCGCGGAACCGCGAGCCTCGGGGCCACAGGTCCTCCAGGCCGCGGACCCCCAGATCCTCAAGCCCCCAAATCCCCTGGACCCCCCGATCCCCAAGCCCCCGGATTCCCAGATCCCTGAATCCCTGACCCCCGGACCCCCAAACCCCTGGACCCTCAGCTCCCCAGGCCCCCAACATCCCGGGCTGGATCCCAGCACTGCACTGGGATCATAATGAGCGCTGGCTGGCCATGAAAACACAAATGCTGTTCTCTCTTCTGAATCTAGACACCTGCTATCGGCAATAGGATGCCCACTGTGGTTCAGGCTCTTACGAAGTCATTTATACAAGTGGAAAATTAACATAAACCATGAATAAATTTTATGAAATGGGAAAATACCCTGGGAATAAGGAGGCTGAACAGGCGATGGGAAGCAGGGTGGGTAATGGGCCATCAGCCCCTCCCAGTGTGCTGCTGCGGCCAGAGCAGCTCACATAGCCCTCATCTGTGATAACAAGCATGGAGCTGGTGAGGAGCCTTTGCCCCCGAGGAACCCCTGCAGCTCAAAGGCCACCCTGGCTCTGCCACACCAGGCCTCTTGCCCCACATCCACTGTCTCCCCCCATGCCATGCCACAACCAAGGACAAAAGGACTAAAACTGCACCAAAACTAACTCCTGAAAGTAGAGCACAGTGTCTTTCGTATCGACCTGTTAACTGGAACTTACCTATGAACTTCTCTTGGAAGCTAATTATTTTACACGTCTAAATTAGGGTAATTAGACCAGCAGGAATTGAGCTAAACCCAAATGCTGGTCGCCTTGTGAGGATTTTCTGAAATGGGGTTTTATACTCCATTTGCACTTCCTTCCACTCAGGGAAGAGAGGAAGTGTCCCCAAAGATGAGAATGGCAATTTTGATTTCCTATGTTATTAGTTCCATAGCACTACCTGGTCTGCATCCTTAATTTCCACATAGCCCTTTGCATGTATGGAGTAGTAATACAGGTATAGGACCCTGCAAGGAAGTATACTCTCTTTCAAGGTGTGAGACAAGATATGCACCTCAGATCTGCTTTCTGCATCGCTCTGGTACAATCACCTCCAGGCAGGTCTTGACATAGCGGTTTGCCAGCAACTCTCCAGTCTTCTGATTTTCAGCTGTTCATTATAGATCTCTTGTCCACATGTCATGCTCATGGCTTCACCTTGCTAGAAAGGCTGGTGGTGTTCCCGTTACATCCTCCCGCGGGAAGCACAGGCACTGCTGTAAGTAGCAGTGTCAACAGCCACAGTGATCCAGGAATTTGCTTCCTGCAAGCGCAACAACTGCCTCACCTCCCTTCTGTGGTATTGCCAGATAATACACAAGATAATACAGCAAGAACCTGTCATTATGAAGCGTAACAGAAGAATAATTTGATCCTGGGAGAAAGAAGGCATCCTAAAAGAAGAGACTGGAGCTTTGCTCCAGTGGAGAGAAGCTTCAACTATTTCCATTTTAAGGGAGAAAGAACACTACACAGCCACTTGTCTGGTCTCTCTCCCTAAACAGGTATCCATACACATCATCTTCATTTCCAAGCATGCCCGTTTAACTTGAGAGTGTCTTTCTACACCTGGTACACACTTCCACACAGGAGAATCATCTCTAAGGAGGTTTCTCCTCTCATAGCTATGTGAAAACTAGGTAGAAATGAGCTGTCCATGTCTAGAAGAGCATCCACCTCGCACTTGATGCACATCTGACAGCGAGAGGCAGCACTGCCTTTTGTCCAGAACCCATCTTATTTTCCAGATATGAGACCATTTATTAGAGAATGAAGAAAAAAGGGTCTCAGGTGCTTGACCTTCAGTAGGCTCGTACAAAAGGAGCTACAATTCTGACCACACCTCAGAACTCAATTCTGAACAAGGATGCCGTACGTAAGTTGATTCATGACATTTTGGGACAGAGGAAGATGTATCATAAAGGTCACTAAAAACACAGAAAAAAAAATGTGGAATGTGTTTTGAAAGCCTAAATAAAGGGAAAGGAGAGGAAAATAGAGAAAGAACATATACAGGAAGATGACTCAGGAAGTTCTAACAAAGCACCAGATCTGATACCAATACTTACTGTGGTCAGTGACAAGTAATTTAACCTCACATGTGAAATGAGGATAGTAGCAACCTCTTGGGGCACTGGGAAACTTAATTAGTTGCTATTTGTAGATTAAACAGAAAGTCTGAAGGTGAAACATTAAATGCCAACTATGAATAGCTCCTGAAGCATCAGCCTCTGGGACTGGGCAACCCCCCCATTACAGAAAAGTGGATCAGGATCAGGTTTTGAAAGAAATTTATTCTTATGGTTCTATCATGTCAAAAAGGTACTCAAACAAGGAAACTTGTTTTGAAAAGCAATAACTGGTAACACATCTATGTAATACACAACACAGCTTGTCTTCAACTCAAGAGTTTCTGCCTCCTACCTAAATTGATATTCCACATTCCTTAACAGGAAACATCGTGTCACCTTCACCAAAGAGCTCTGTGGGCCACAAGCTCTCAGAGCTCTGGGTGAAGCTGTGTGCTGGCRCTGTGCTCTTCACAGCAAGCTCCCGAGGAGGACTTCATGGCCTGCCCGTTTGTGTGTCTGAACATTTGCTTTCACAGCCTGGCCCCTCTGCAGCCAGTCCTGGGCTTCCTGAGCCAGCTCTACCAGTGGGGTTTGGGCTGGTTTCTCTGCTCTTCCAAGGCAGAGATAAATGACTCTTGTGGAAGCTCAAAACCAACAAGATAAAGAGGAGAAGAGCAAACCCAGCCCCCAGGAGTTTTAAAATGAGCTCTCTCTGGCTGTCTGCAGATTCCTGCTTTGCTGCCTCCTTCAGTGAAGGAGCTGGTACTGAAGACTGAAACCTCACAATTTCTGCTTCCTTATGCTTATTTGCTGTGGCAATAGTATTTGCTTCCTCTGGCTTTTCTCGGGCATAAAGGGCATAGCGGGCCACTGTGACAAGGAACTCTTTCCCTTTGGATTTCTCTACTGAGAGGCAATCATAGGACCCGGCCATGTCTGCTGTCACGTTAAGTAYTGCCATTCCTCCATCATAAAGGAGATATCTTGAGGCCTCGGCCTGAATCCTGCTCCCATTAAACTTCCACACTACACTTGCCAGATTCGACAGGGGAGCACACWGAAGATGAACATTGTTTCCAAGGGTAAAGGGAATTTTCCTCACACTGTTTTCTGAAATGATTAAGACATTTTTTGAAGTCAGAACACTGGGGTTTCATTTTATTTACATAACCACATATTTCAATAAAGGTAAAATCTAATTCACCAATCTTGCCAATGGGCAATGAACAGCTAAGGGGTAAAGACAAAAGAGATCCCATTGCTCACAGGTCTGACAGTGACATCTTTCTGGCCTTATTATTAGAGGGGAGACTGAGATGAGCTTTTTGGCAGTCTTTCACTGTAAGGGTGCTGAGGCGCTRGCACAGGGTGCCCAGAGAAGCTATGGCTGCCCCCTCCCTGGCAGTGTTCAAGGCCAGGTTGGACACAGGGGCTTGGAGCAAGCTGCTCTAGTGAGGAATTCTAGAAAGCGTAAAGTGAACAAGCATTTTGATCACATGAAGTGCAACTGTTGTKTCTTAACCCAGATGTTCACATACCTCCACTAAGGCAGCTGGAGGCATCCCCGGCTTTCACACTTTGAATTAAATGCCTGAAAAAAACAAACGAAGGAAACAACAAAACCCACCAAACCCCAGAGATGCAAACACAGCCCAGAAGTGTTTCAGATGTACCACTCCAGTTCTAGCAATCACCTGAGTCATGTGCTATAAAGAGTGCACCGATAAAGCAATCTCCCATCAGGTGTGCAGCTGGAAAACAGCTCTTTACTTACATTGAACGAGCAGGATGCTCTGCCAGTGAGACACATCCGTGAGCAGCTGGAGACCAGGCACAGTAGGGATCCCTTGCCAGGATGCAATCCATGCAGTACCTGTAGTGGTGGCACTGGCAGACTGGAAGCTGCACCACCTGAGACTGGGACCCTCCGTAGAGCATTCCCTGGAAACAGGAGGGAGTTCTTTTGCAATAGGGAGATTTTAAGCTGTTATTTCCTAATATGGATTGTCAGGTTTTCTGGTGTTGATTAAAAATATCAGTAAACTAAAGATCTTGTCAGTAGAGATGGGGATATGAGAAACCCCCTCAGCTTTTCCCAGCATGGAAACTAGTCCCTATTTCCACAGTAAAATGACAAGAGTTCCTTCCCTAACTTTTTCATGAACAGAAAGGCTTGTTTCAGTTATACTCTGAATATATATATTCATATTTATGGRTATACCCACAAATTCTTCTCCAGAAAAATGTTTCCTGTTTCTGTTATTGACAAATACATAATAGAAGCAGAATTATCTATCTAGACAGATAGAGACATTTACAGGTTATTAAAAAGCCAGTAGATCACAGAAGAGCAAGGCCCAAGACAAGCTATTACAGCAGCCCCTTTCCACATGTAGGGATGGAAGCTCTACCTTTTCAGAAGACAACTGCAGAGATTGTACAGGCTCCGGAGCCAGAAACAGCTGCAGCTCTTCCACGATGAACATTTCCCCATCACAATTGAGAGCCTTATGCAAATATCCATCATCTACCGCAAATGAAATGTATTTCTAAAGAGAAGCTTGTTTAAACACAGCATAACATTTCAGCCTGGTCATTCATGTTGAAATGGGAGGTTCAGCAGACATTCCTGGGCACAGGGAATTTCTGTAAGTCTTCAAAGCAATTCTCATTTTCGCTTTCAATGAGAGAAGCAATGATTTTTTTTTTTTTCCAGACCTCAAACAATCCCTGAATTTGCAAATACAATGTGAAGCCTCCTTTGATATGGAAAGTTTCTAAAGAAAGCCTTTTAATGTGCAACAAGAAAAACACATTTAATCTAAGTGGGATGAGAATATTAAGCTAGCAAGACAGCTTCTGAATGCAAAACTTCAAACAGAGCTGATGAGGAATTGACCTTTTTTGAAGTCTCAGAAAAAAATCTGGCACAAAATACAGAACAATGGGGAGTATCTTTTCCTACAATAACAGCTCTTACCTGTTCCCAGAAACATAACATCGTACGTTTGCTGATCGAGGCCAGTGACTCTGTCTACCACTATCCTGGTGTAGTTTGAGCCTCTCCTCAGCAGCATTGGGCTGTCACCAATTGGATTTACAGAGTCACCCATTAGAGGGTGATCTCTAACAAACTGCAGGACTTTGTCAGGCAAGTCAGTAGAAGTGTTATACCCCATCCTCCGGGCGGAGTTATCTATGCACTAGGAACAAAACACAACATGCATGAGGACACTTAGGTTTTCAGTTCACTGAGGTATAGAGAAAAGGTTCATTTCCCTCTAAACATTCAGTTATTTCTACTTATCTTCAAAAGGTAAATCACATTCTTTTCCTGTATGAACTAGCCAATAACCCCACAGCTTGTGGCAAGGAGGCTTTTCTAGGGACTTTGGTGTGATGGAAGAGGAAAGCTGATTGTACACACTGCATTTTTAGTGGTAAAAAAAGACATTCCAGAGGCTGGTTTTTAATTAGAACAGGTAAATTCATATTTACAGCACCAGGACGTGGAACTGGCACTTCTCCCCTGTAAACCATCCACTTAACAGGGGAATGTTCCACAGTTACTGGTCCTTTGTAGCTTCCTTTGGAGAAGACTTCCTGAATCGTTTTCATACTGTAGGCACAAACAGCTGATATGTCTAATCTTCCCCTTGGAAGAAAACAAACAAACAACAGGACAACACCACAAAAGAAAAGCAGGTTTTATTTTTGCTATAAAGAAATAAATAGTGTAAACCCCCCACTCTCCACAGTGCGCATAGATCTTTCTCAAGATTAGTCAAGACACCTAACACTAAAAATCCTTCTCTGCTGCAGTTTCATGATTCACTGAGAATAAACCAAAACCACCAGTAAAGATGGTATTAAATATTTGTTAAAAATCATGGAACAACCCTCAAATAAACTGAAACACAGAAAATGAGAACCTCTGACAGCCTCTCCTGTGGACAGGCAGATGGGCCCAAGTATATGGTAATCAATGTTCTGACAGGATTCTCCTCCCTTTGGCTTCTCACTTCTGACACAAACCATTAATCCTTCTTCTAATCCCTTTAACTCATCTTCCTGAAAACCACAATTCCCTCTTTGCCTCCAATTACAACTTGTCTCAAAATAATGCCTGAAAACGGAGGGAGCCTTTTAGGAGTGTCTGAATGAGACACTGATGTGCTTTCAGGTCTCCCAGGGAATGATACACCCAGAGGAATAAATGCTCTACAAATTCCTGTCTTAGGACATACCGAACCCAACCTGCCAGAGCCAGGACTAAAACCCACTGTCATGGACACCCACCAAAGCTCTAGTGGGTATAAAGTGAWGGGTAAATAGGTGGCAGCAGGTTAAGCTGCACAGTGCTGACTGTGCTGCATTCTGGTCATTCTGATGCTTTTATAAAGCATGAGTTACTTACTCATGGCTCCTTTGGTATTTTTTSACATGCAAAGTTTTGAACCACTTTGTCTTGTTTTTCTTCGTGAGTCAGAGCATTAAGAAACAGCTACTGAACCCTAAAACTTGAACCGTTTTTTGTTTGGAGTTCTGTTTTCATTTCCACAGATCATCACATTGGACAAGCAGACCATRACACATACTACTTTTGGAGCACATACTACTTTTGCACCTTGAAATGTCAGCTATTTCTTTCAGTGCCAAAAGGACCAGAAGAATCCAGGGCTTTGTGCATGCAGTTATGTAATTTTCTACGTAATGAGTTTTAATTGCCCCACCATCCAACTAGAGAAAACATAACTCTCAAAACTTGGCATCGGAGAAGTTTTTGGTTAGTCTTTAATTGAAGGCTTTGGCCCAGGAACCAAATCCATTTTGTTTCAGATGATAATGTTTGCTCAGTTGGATCAAGCAGTAATAAAACCAAATGTAGTCCATTAAAACATGCAATGCAAGTAGCTGGGAGCTTCTGGMTCTGACTTAAAGCCAAATGGCTGTACCCAGGCTAGTCTCACTGCAGTGAGAACCCTTGTTCCATTCATTCCAAACTCCAGTATGAACACAGCCCTCTATCTCACCATTGCTGGGAAAAAATTCCATAAAATATGCTGTCCTGCCACCTCCTTCTCCTAAGTAAAAAGATGTCCTGGACAATATTGAAATGGAAGTTTAATTCTGGAATGGAACAGGAAAGGCGGGACTTTAGAAACGATGTCCATCTTCTCTGCAAGACACGTTTTCCACCAAGATCTCCCTAAATGAAGGAATAACATAGGCACTGTAGGATGCATCAGGAAAAAGGTGTCATTTTCATAACAGCGTTGATGTGTAGAAAAATATAGTTGGCCTTTCAAGAGAAGTCTCAGTTCAAAGGCAAAGACAAAAAGGTTGAAATGTGAAATGCAACCTGAATAGCTGGTTGTGTTCTAGCAAGAAAGTGGAAGCTAGTTGAGAAATAACTGTACAGAAGAGAGTTCTCTTTGGTCAGGCAGTGTGGATGYCAGTGTCAATCACTCGAGTATGAAACTTCATCTGCAATACACTAATCAAAACCTTTATACTATAGACACTAACTCTGCAGACACGGGCAATTCTGGACACCAGCAGCTTGTCATAGAATTCAAATTCAACAGCTGTTTCGGTGAAGAAGACATAAATTTTATCATCATCTCCGTTTGGATTAGATTCACTTTCCTGCACTATTTCCATGCTGACAAAGCTTGGTTCTGAAACACAAACATACAAAACATCAAAGTTTATTCCAAGAAAAACACAAATACCAAATATTCTTTTAAAGTTAAGCCAAATTGAAATTTTTTGTGGACTAGTGAAAAGGCTGAAAATTATTTATGAATCTATCCAACGTTATGAGAAGGAACTGTGCTTTCATAAATGGCAAGCGGCTGTGGCTCATCTCATCACTGCAGCCCATGCTCACAAATGTCTTCTACATTCTGTCCTTAATTCAAAAGCTCACATTACAAAACCAATCCATCACATCCTGCTGCACTCCAGCGAGAATTCATACACCAAACTGAAGTTCAAGAGACCGAAATATATAAAAAAGCTTCTTACCATTTAGCCATGACGTTTTAAACTCTGTCCTTACAGGATTTCTCATGCTGCGAAGTATTATAGGCTCTGTTCCCAAGAAATTATTTGAAGTAGCTGAGTAAAATTCCCCATCTGGAAAGATTTGGAAGAAACAAACAAGTATGAAGTACTTCTATTTCAAATGCAAAGCCATCCCATAAGGAACAAATTAGGTTTGAGAAGCAAAACCAGAACTAGGGTAATGGTATCCAACAACTTAGTTTAGATGAGGAAACTCATTTCAGGTTTCCTGTCAGTCCAAACACACCTACAAAAACAGACGCATACTTCTGAGTTGGTTCAAAGGGACACTTTCCTCTGCTCTCGTCAGCTCTCCCTTGCAAGCTGATGTTTGTCCCATGGATAACCTATGGCAAACGATCATTAAACAGGATGAGAAGTCACTTTCTGGTCTTTCATACTGCTATAAAATAATTAGGAAGGTTTTCAACAGGAATATTTTCAGCAGTGTTTAAAGATCTGCCACACTGCTCAAATACCTGCAGGAAACCCTTTATTCAAATCTAATTACCACGTAATCACAAGTTGGGTGATAGGCATTGGTTCCACAGACATACAAGTAAGAGGCATTTATCTTATGGAGGAAGAGGATGTAGTTCTGGCATCTTATCTAAAATAGAAAATCAATAGAAAAGCTGTAGAGTGCAGTGGATTGCATCTGACAATCTCCCCGTGTCTTAGCAGCAAGCAAACAAACCCAACACACTGTGAGGAACTTTGACTTTGGTACAAAGAAGCTTGATCCCGTCACCGTTTTTATTTTAGTTAATATCAACAGAAGTTCCTACCTTGTCCTTTCCTCTATGAATACATTCCAGCTGCCTTTCCTGCGTAGCAAACCAGTATTCCTAAAAGCCAGAAACACTTGTGAGGTGCTATGTTGCAATTACCTATTTTTTTTCCCACAACATTATGTGTAAATTATCCCTAAATAATCCTAACTTTGACCTTATGGGGCAAAGAAGCATTTTTCTACACCTCTCCAGCAGGCAAGGCATAATAAAAAAACCTGATGATAATAGATACCTGTTTATAATAAAGATCCTGTGATAAAGTGTCAAGCCTTGAAATAGTACTACTTGTAGTCACTTAAACTCAGAACATCATGTTTACCTGAAGAAATCCACAAGCAAAGTATTTATTTTTAATGAAGCTATGGAAAAAAAAGATCTTTCATTTACCCTGGCTATTTCTCTAGAAATATTATTCAAGTCAAGAGCGAACACTGCATCTCTGCCTCCAACAAACAGGGTATTGGTTTCTTTGTCCACAAGCAGAGTGGAAACATTGGCTAAGCCTTCTTCCCTAAAGGTGGTGATATTTCCAGCTGCAAAACACAGAGGAGAAGTTATTTTATTTAGCACTAGAATGACAACGTAATAAAAATTCCAGATTGAAACCAAATTGCAACAGAAGAAGGGGAAAAGCTTGTCCGCTTCTCCAGAACATTTCCTAAATGCTAGGAAAGTATTTGAATGCAGGGATATTCTTTTCCTAATTTCTTACAGGAACATAACACTGTTATAATTACCTGTAAGCCAGAACCTCCAGCTACAACAATTACTGTTCAGGCATTCCTGTCATTTGGATGAGTGCATCTGCAACAGCCCATAGCATTCCTTTTTATGCCTAATAAACAATAAACTCCCAACACTGTGCTACGTTTCTTTCTGCCTGTGAAATGACTGGGTTTCACTTACTTTGGTATTTTACTGTTTTTCTGGGAATGCAATTCCCAACAGAAGCTTTTGCCTCTTGAATTAATTGCAAAACAAGATAAAGGACAAGAGCAGTGCCACCCATTTTCAGAGATTCAACTAGAAGGAAGTTCTTCCCCATTGTTACTCCTTGTCATTAAATAACTGCAGGCAGCAATGTCTTCATGCTTCTTGGGAACGGCCTGTGGAAGCACTCTGAAGTGGCTGCAGTCTTCAAATATTTCCTGAAACTTGTCAAAACCTCTTACATTTGCTGCTAACTCCTTCCAGACGTCCTAAAATGAAAAGCAGTTGAAGTTCACTGTACTATGTGGTGAATTCATTTTTGTTGGAGCCCTTTTACGGGATTTAGTAGCTATTACAGAGCTATGTATATGGGTTCAAACTGAAACAGGGGAAGTTTAGACTGGATATAAGGAAGAAATTCTTTACTGTAAGGGTTGTGAGGCACTGGAATGGGTTGCCCAGGGAAGTTGTGAATGCTCCATCCCTGGCCGTGTTCAAGGCCAGGTTGGACAGAGCCTTGGGTGGCACGGTCTGGTGTGAGGTGTCCCTGCCCATGGCAGGGGGTTGGAACTGGATGTTCTTAAGGTCCTTTCCAACCCAAACCATTCCATGATTCTATGACCTGTAGTTATACTAACCAGAAGCAGGCACTGCTCTGATGGCAATCCCAAGCTATTCCCAGCAAAGCGAGCTTTGTGTCAAGTCTGTCACTCTCATTTACAAGCTCAATGGTTCTGATTTTCTGTGGGGTAACTCCGTGTTATTTCACAAACAGCAGGAACAAGTGGGAATGTTCTGCAGCAATCAGCTATTTGAAATGGGGAAGAAAAATCATTGCTAAACCAGGTTTATTTCCAGTAATCCAGCAGGGTTTATAGATATGTTATATGAAAATTACATCTCTATGTATCAGATCAACCTTGTGTTATGAAAAAAAGAGTTTCTCTATTATACATTAGAATCTGGGACTCCTGATGCCTGGAATTTCGGCAACCCAGTTAAATGCACACACCCACCAGCAGCATTAAAGCATCTGCAATTACAGAAACCACAAACCCACATTCCAGATCTGCTTTCCTAAAGAAGGGAAACTGCTCTTCCTGCATTATTTCCATCTGGAGGGCAGAACCTGCAGCTGAGGAAAGGGCTTGGATTAGAAGCCAAGTTTGGGTTAGAATGGTGTTGAATCAAACAGGTTAGAGACTGCAGAAAACTCTGTGGGCCCCTGGTGTGAGCCTGCTCAGACATGCTCCACGTGCCAACAGCACCCATCTCCTCCATGAACGGTGCTTGACAAGACTGTTCCCACCCTCGTTTCACACGTTCCTGCTCCTGGCAGTGAGGGACAGCCACGCTGTCCCCTCGCATCTGTTCCAATCCTAACTCTGACCCCCCCCGCCACAGCACGTTTTGCTTCAACCCCTTCCCCGAGCGCCGTTTCTGCACTGCACCATGCGCAGAGCTGGCACAGGCCTGAGGGACACGAGGTACAGAGCACTCACGGCACCCCCCCAACACCCCAACCCTGCACCACCCCATGGAGCCTCCTTGGTGCTCAGGGGACCCCGCACACCCCGAAGCCAGCGCCGAAGCTGCGCATGAGCCCCGCGCCCCTCAGCACACACAGCCCCAAGATGGCGGCGCCTCCCTCAGCTCCTGCCGCCTCAGGAGTGACCGTTGGCCACGTGACACCGCCCCCCCCCCCCCCAGCCCCTGCCCCCCGGCCAGGGCGGGAGGCGCACACGGGGCCGGGATGGAGCGGTTGGAGCCGGGAAGCGGTGGGAGATGTGGGATGTGGAATGTGGCAGCGGCCGCCCATGGGCAGCGCTGTGCCGGGATCCGCACGGAAGCGGAGCGGGAGCGCTGTCCTCGCGGCACGGCAAAGCCCATCTCACCTGCTGGCTGCCTGCACGCCGGAGCCCTGCAGCAGGCCGAGCCCCTGGGAGCTGCTGCTCGACAGAAACACTGCGTTTCT
Source organism: Aratinga solstitialis (assembly GCA_902168055.1). Classification (NCBI taxonomy): domain Eukaryota; kingdom Metazoa; phylum Chordata; class Aves; order Psittaciformes; family Psittacidae; genus Aratinga; species Aratinga solstitialis. The sequence goes on along the minus strand of CABHOG010000087.1, from coordinate 463,966 downwards.
CCATGTCCAGTTACCCTGCAGAACACAGCATCTCAAGGAGTTACGTTCATGAACGACAGAAGTTTATGGATGGGAACTGATCTACAGCCTCTTTAAGACTGGTGCTTAATGACCAGGATCACACAGTAAAACAGTGGGGATGCTCCTATGCTCATCAGCATGTGCAACCACAACTCCCTCTGGCTCCGGTAAATGACCCACAGGAACACTTTGGCATCAAATAAAGCCAGAACTTAAGAGATTCTTGCAGAGTCTGGTTATCTCACACTCACAGAATGATGTGATGAGGGATTCCACATCCGTTAATCGTATCAGTTGACATGAAGTTCTTATACCTCTAAACCAGGAGTAAGGAATGTAGGGGACCAGCTACATCCCTCTGCTCTGTTTCAGTTGGCTCACAGGCATGTTGTTTTCTGCACTACTTTCTGGTAACAGAAAGGTTAATTTGTAGTGACATGGTTTAGTGGTGGACTTYGCAGTCCTGGGGCAATGGTGGACTCAATGACCTGAAAGGTCTTTTCCAACCTGGTTGATTCTGTGATTCTCTCTTCGTTGCTGTGTGGTGACCTCCTCAGGAGCACTCACATCTGGGTTCGCTGCTTTGCTATTGCTCTATTACCTTGTGGTGGGATAACAAAACACAACCTCCCCCTTCAAAGCTTTGGCTAGAAAAGAAATGTCAAGGAAATCAGCACAACYTTCGACTGATGGCAATCCGGCACAAAAAAGCTGAAGAGAACACACCGTGTGCCAGCACTTTCTTAAACAGCAGTAAGTTTATTGCCCACAGATAATGCAAACAGATTCCAGCCTTGCTGCAATTCAGCAAGTTTCCTACTTGACAAGGTTCACAGAAAACTGTTTCTTTTTAGAAGTACCCTCTTGTTCTTTGAGCATATTCTCATTTAAGGTGTTTATTATTGCTCAAATCTACAGTCCAGTTGTGATTGGCCACTCAGTCATGAGATAAGCAGGATTAAAGATGATACAGGACTTTCAGGACTTCCTTTTTGATTAGAAAATATACCTGCTTGGAGGATAGAAACCATCTCAAACAACATTTGAATTTCTAAGTCCAGATTTGCTTTGGGCACAATACATCAGGATTAACTTTAAAGCAGAATGGAATATCAATAGAAAATATACTGTACATTGATTTAGAGAACAGTCATCTCAGCACAGATAAAGTGTTCACACTAAGGCTGCTGGAGTTGTCCTCTTCAAAATAACCCCCAAAATAAATAGGAAAATGTCCCTGGTATTACGGGGGGGGGAAAACAAAAAAAGGGCAAAAAAAAAAAAAAAAAAAAAGCTTTGAGGGCAAAAAAAAAGGAGAAAACATCTCAATTAATCCAACACAATTACTCCAAACAGCATATTACTGACTGTAGTTCTACTGTTAGGGCACTTCCCCAGAATGGGGATCTCACTTCTCCTTTCCTCTAGAACCAGGTCCTCACATATAACCACTTTTTGAAGGAAAAAGAGGAAAAAGGGGTAGCCAGGGGTGGAACTTGCCTCCGTAAAGCCTTTCCTAGCTGTCAGTATAAAAGCAAGGGACAGGAGACCTGGCTGGTGTCTTTCCCAAGCGCCCGCTCTCGCTTTACCTCTCCACAGAAGGCGGCTGGCTGCACAAGTGTTAAATCTCAGCTCGGTGCAATTTTCCCCCTCATATCCTGTCTAAAAAAGGAATTTGAATTTAATGGCAACAGTAAACCACACATATGTAAAGAAAAACCTCTGCTCTTTGAAAGTCAGGCCACCAAGAGAGTCAGAGACAACTAATTCCTGGGACATGGGAATAAAGGGTAAACCTCTCACATTCTGACTGGGGCACGACCATTTGGGTGCTCATCTGGGGAGTAACACTGTCAAGGATGGATATAATGCCCTAGAAGCCACATGAAAAAACAACTGAGAAATGATTTAGTGGGTATTCTCCACAGAGACATTTAGCAGCACAGAAACAGAGGGACCTTCCTTCCCTCATACACTATAAAATCCTGCTTTACACTAACATAACACTGCATAATCTCAATTCCACTTGTTAGTGCCAAAGTGATGCATATCTCTTACAAATGGCCAAATTCACAAGCAAAACATTTAAACCAGAAATCGTTTAGTTCTACATTTATTGCAGATATTAAAAGATTAACAATGCTAACATTTACTTACACTAGGAAGAAATGTCAGTTATCCAGTAACATGAATATCTARTTGTTACTAGCTTAGCACTACTGCCAACTCACACGGAACAGAAACTAGCAAATTGCTCTACGAGATTAATGGCAAAAAAACCAACCAAAAGACAGTAGACACACCACTGAAGTTAGTTAAAATGTTCACTGAAGCTTGCAGTCTTCATGGAAGAGAGCCTGGAACTAAAATAACAGAAAAGAAGCTAGTAAACTTGAAACAAGGCAACGCATCTGCATAACAAATGTTTCACATGTACAAGTATTGCAAATTTGCTAATCAGCCTGCAAAAGCAGGTCAAAATAAAAGGGAATTCCTTCGGCAAAAGGAGCGCAAGGTCTTGGGAAAACAAGATAAAAGTGGCAAAGGGTAACCCACTTGAGAGCAACACTGGAATCTCAGCACCAGTACTCTCTGCTGATATCTTGTCCAAAATTCAAGTTTGGCACAAGAAAGACAGCCCATACAACAGTCATCCAGGGCAGCAGATTCAGATTTTCCCAGCGTTCACCTTTATTCTCAAGACAGCATTATAGTAAATTGAACTGCACTCAGAAAGAACAGTACCATTTCCCAGCTTGGGTGAGGTGTTTCACAAATGCAACCCAACCTCTGCCCACCAAACGTGGGTTAACACCAGAGCAGTGCAGAATGCTGACCTGGCCCCAAGAGGTTGAAACCTGTTGCAAACCTCCACCTCGTGCCTTGCTGCAAACAGCAGAACGAGCATCAAGAATCCTTCCAAAATAGAAATGCGGAAGAAGAGCTGAACTGGAAGTTGTCAGGGAAATAAAATAGGGAATGGCAAYGCTGCAGCCTCATCAGTGACACGAAAAGAAAAGCTGAAGCCTTTTGAGYGGGTCTGAGAAATAAATCAGAGGCCAACGTCACTGGCTCGAGTGCCATTCTAAACCAGACAGTGACAACAGATCTCCTTTTTGAAAGGCTCGAGTTTTACCATGTATTAGGCACAGGAAAGAAAGAGGGGCAGCAAAGAACACCCAAATAGGAACTTAACAGGTAAGCATACACTGCCAAGGACTGTAACTGAGACCTTTCAAGTAGCGTGTGCTCCAAAATGATTAAGGATTTTAAACATCTCCAAGTAAAGCCTACGAAAAATGGCTGGGCTATCAAAAGTCCTTAAGTCTGACAACCAGATAAACACATTTTTTGTATCCTTCATGCTTCAACTTCTTGTAATATAAAGGGTGAAGACATGTGACATTCATGGAAAAACAGAACCACCAGTATATTGYTCTGTACCAGCCAGTGTGGTTTTATTCAGTGTTGATGTGCTTCAAAGCAACAAAACCAGAGCGATCAGAAAATTATACTGCAACACAATTGTTTCTTATGGTTTCAATGACCCAGAAATAAAAAATCCCCAAAACTTGCATTCATAAACTGGTTGTTACAAGGAAAAGCTTGTTGCTATCGAATGAAAATGAAGACATTCCCTTTCAACCAACAGGGGTTTTAATGGGGAAAGAGTATGATTTTGTTCCTTAAACAGCAGGCACAGGCAAGCTGGTAACTGAAGAACATAGTTTCTTGCATATATGTCAGTGAGGAATGGGAGGTGCTGCCACGGGACTSGGGGGGTGCTATTAGTGGTGGACCACAAGCTCTGTGCTCTGCAAGAAGCATGGTGTGGGATGGGGAACATCAGCAAGACAAGCACCCACCACTAGTAAGCAAAACATGCATCAGCTCAAGATCAACTCTCTTCAAGAAAACTTCAGCAAAGTAGGTTTTGGTACTATAACATTCAAGTGAAGAGTTTTGCCTAATGATGGGGAATGAATACACTACAAGTGTGCTATTAAATTCTCTCAGTAGTCCAGTCACAGATCCCTTATTGATGTGCAAGTCAGATAAAGATGAATGATCAGACCTCAAATCTTTATTTGTGGTAACACTGTGAAATCTTCCTCATCTTCAGAGCTGCTTCACCAAGCAGTCAGGTAGTGCTTTTTGCGGTAGCACAGTAGATTAATCCAGTCTTCACTCTCAGGAAGTTGTGGAATAGTCCCTTAAAAGTACAAGKTTTTTTTGTCTTATGTCATGGGACTTTTCAATAAAAGAACTTCTGCAAAACGAATATTTAAAAGAAAAAAATGACTCTCTAAATTGATGGTCTTATAAAACTGATCATTCACTTCCAGATGACTTCTGAATAGCTGACTTCCAAGTGTTTTCTTCAGGATCTTCTGCAGCCACATGAACTGCACCTGCTCATGGCTTAGAATTCTCTGAGAAGGAAAGAAATTAGTCAAGAATTTGTTGGAGAAGAGCTGCAAGTTCGTGTACACCAAAAAAGTACACTTTAAACATATATTACTTGTTGGTTACAGTGAGAGACCTCAGCAGCCAAGGCTTTCAAGGAACAGTTTAGTGTTCTCAGACTCAGATGAACTCTGTTATTCATCCTACTTTTAAAGTCTAGATTCCTATATGAAATAAGCACACAGGTAGAGACTCTTCTTAAAACTGGCACATGGAGGAAAGGAAACTGCTTTATGCAGACTCCAGAAGTAGATGAGAAGATCAGGCCATCAACAAAATGTAGTGTAATAAAATCTGACCTGCCTTGCAAGATCTGAACTTGAGAAGATTCTTGGTTTCAGAAAGGATCAGAGCCAAAGCAGGCTAAGTCATACTTTTCATGCTGCTTATTCTGTATTTTTTTGGTAAGCCATCTCATCACAAAACAGGAATACTTGGCCAAAGAAAAGAGGTAAGCAGGCACTTCCGAGAACAAAATCAGTTGTTTCTTCCTCAGAAGATGACATCCAAGTTGTTAGCTTGCACAATTAAACACAAGACTAACTTGAATCTTGGAAAATGTTTTAATACATTAGTATTCAAGTCCACTACTATAGAACAAAGTGTTCTTCATACTGGCATGCTCTGCCGAGGAGCTTTCACAAGCAGCCTTTGCATATCCGTGCACTTTCTAGCGAGTGAGTCTTTATGTCAAACCTAGAAAGTAAGATTGGGGGGTAATTCAGCAGTTCAAAGCAGTTCAACGTGGCTCTGGATTCTCATGAAATGGTAAGAAGCCAGATATACTCATGGAAATAGTAATATTTTCTTGGTAAAGGAAGACTTAAAAAGCCCTGGTACGTTAATGTTTGCAGGAATTCAGAAAGCAGACGTGTCCATTGCACATACCTATTTACTGGCTCTTTTCTGCCTGTACATTTGTATCATTCTTTGACGGAAAACATCAAATGCATCTTCTTTATTTTCTTCCCCTGCAACACCCAAGCCCTCCCCTGCAGAGGTAGCACCCCTAGGGAGTAAAATGAATAGTTAGAACACTCTGTTTCTGTTACATTTGACAATGTGCAGAAGAGATCTAAACAATAGCTTCCAACATAGACACAATTCAAGTGGAAAGTAATTCTGCTTCACTGGGGGGAGAGGGGGAGTGGATGCTTTGTACCTGGCACATGAGATCAACCATAAAACAATCCCACCTCCCATTGCACATGCAAACACCCACCAGAAGAAAATGCTCCTAGGCTGTTAAGGGAGCAGTGAAGATATAGTCATCCAACAGATCAAATTCTTGCATGAACTTTAACCACTTTATTCATGGTATACAAGATCCTCTGTTGAAAAGATGGCAAAAATGGCCTTGTCTCTTACATTTCAAAAATGACAGAAGTCAGAGACTTGGAGRAACCACCACATAACTGCATAAAAGATGACAATTTTACCAAAGGATCATAATGCTGCTTAAAATGTGTAGCCCCCAAAGCAAGACATACACCACAGACAAGTCCTGCCCTTCCACATTAACTCCTCTCTTCACCCAAACATGCCAACAGGAGCAGACAGGCCTCAGCAGCATCAAACCTACTTTCTACCCTGGAAATAGGTGACCCACAAGAATACAAAGGTACAAATAATGAAATCCCATCTCCTTCTCCAGGCTGTGTGCATAGAACAGACATTACAAAGCCAAGACGAATGAAACCTCTGCCACAGGAATGATCCTCTGTGCTAGTTTTATCCTCCACAGCAGAGACTATGTAACAAAATCTTTAGATAATATTAAAGTATGAAAACCCTTTTAGATTGCCCCGTGTGCTCAAAACAGGTTTGCTGTGCTCTCAGGGTAAAATCTGAGGACCTAAAGTAAAGAAAACTTATTCTTATCCAATTTCTGTCATAATGGATCCACGTCAGCCAAGTAGATTGTGCAATTCTGAGAGAATATTCAGACTCTAAAAAGCAAATTCAACTTTACAGCCCACAGCAGAAACCTGGGTGCTGTTTGTCTTGTCCCAAATGGTACAGTGTGACTTGGCAGCTATATCATCAAGTTCAGTTTTGTTTCCTATTGTGGTTAAAAGTGAAATTACCTAAAAGACCTCCCAAAATGTGGCTATTTTTGCTCTTTTGCAGTACAACCTGATTGAAGCAGACTCTCCCATGACACAATGGCTGCTTCATGCTTCCAACCAGAAAGAACAGATGATTTTGGTTGGTTTGGTTCCTATTTACACCACAGCTCCCTTTTACATTACTTCCAGAATAACAAGCCTTGTTAAAGACATGTGATAATGATTCAGAGCAGGGTCTGTCCCATGGCAACGCTCTCCCTTTGAGTGGGGGCTGGTTGTTTGGGGGTTTTTAAACATCTCTTGAACCTTAAACCTGGTCAGACCCGCAGCTCAAGACAGGGAACAGCTCTCAAGACTAACTTGAAATTCCATTTAAAATCTCTGAAGGCATCATTTCCATGAGGAGTCACCAAGCAGTTCAAGGATCTCTTACAGTAACACACATCAAAATCTCCTCAAACCTGCAAATACAACTTGCTGCCACAGCCAAAGACAAGCTTTAAGCGTTCCTAACAAAACAGGGCCTCAAGTTTCTTTGCGTAACAGATTATATGCCTGGATACATGGGGTTTAGATACCAGTGTTATACAGTGATCCGGGCATGATCTGTACTGCAATTGGAGTCTCTCCAATTATTAATCCATCCCCTCTTGCTCAGAGAATGAGATTAGGCAGCATGCGCAGCTTCAAACAATTCGTCAGTAGAAGAGCTGGTGGTTTTCAAAAGGGAGGAGAGAGGCTACAGGTTACTAAATGAAAGACAAAACTAACCAACTCTGCACTGTATCAAAGCAACTAACAGGAGAAAGCAAAGATTTAAACTGCACTGGTTTCATCCTCACTGAGATCGTCCCAGTGTGTTGTCCAAAGAATGACTTGGATGGGACAGTAGAGAGAGGTGCACACCAGGGAGATAATCTAAACCATGGAGTTCTCTGTTACAGAAAAAGTCAACACATTCTTATTAGAGGTACAGGAAGCAGTTCTGCACTGCTCTTTGCAGGTGGCTTTACAAGAGTGACACAGCCATGGACTCAAGCTGGAAAAACAGTTATTTTCACGTATTAAAACTGCAGTTAAAGATGGGCAGAAACATTGAGAATGTGGGGAGCTGAGAGAACAGACAAACTGAATCACTCGTGACTAAGTGTGCAGCCAAACTTGTGCAGGAGCTACAGAAACAAAAGTTACTCAGATCTGGTCCCAAGAAGTTTTGAGGTTAAGAGCCAAAGTGACGAACGTGAGCTGCAGGGGAAGTAAAGTGCTGTCACATTGTCCATCTGCGGCTGGAAAAGGAAATACAGAAAATCTAGTGATGGCCACGGGACCACAGGGAGCTCTAAGGAAAAAAAGAAAGAAACCCCCAGAAGTTTCCCACCAGCTGAAATGACCAGGAGGGTCCAAGGCACAAAGAGAACACAGAAACCCCTGGAGAAAGAAAACTGTTAAACCACAGACTGCATGTGTGGACGAGAAAGCTTGTTGTATGGGTTCAGAGAGAAACAAATAGTTTCCACCTCCTTATTCAGTCAGGGAGCTGAAGGAGGCATTACCCATTCCCCATGCTGGCAGCAACGGACACTGGATACAGCAAGTTTAAAAGACAAAATGAAGATTCAAAACCAAAAGGATGTTTTAAAGGAAAAAGCACACTTACCTTCTGGCAGATGCACTTACCTCTTTCAGTGTGCAGAGGAATGAATTATGCAATTAACAGTGAAAATAAATGTGTTGCCCACATCAAGGAATACAGTGTATGACGTTCCTAAAGCCTGTTTGTATGTTCTGTAGCTGGTGTGGCAGCAAGGAGATCCCCAGGATACTACTATGTGTTAAAAACCCCAAACCTAAATCCAACAAACAAAACCCACCTCCTGAAGAATGGGGCACCTCTGTATCTTTAGGGAGTGTCCACACGCTGCAGCATTCACCCTGCAGCCTTCAGGGATGTCAAATTGAATGGCATGAAACAGCCACTCTCCACAAAGACCAGGCTTTGCCTGCCTGGCCAGAGACATATGAAGTCTCCACGTTCAGCTTTGCTGAGGCCAGAGGTCAACATGAGGAAGGAAACAAACTACTGAACTGGCCCACCTAGGTGCTTAGAGAAACCTGGTGACCAGGAGAATCCCAGCCTTCTCCAGAGGTGGCAGATCTCTGCACTGTGTTCCCATTACATACACTTTTACAGGCTCTCGGATTCCTTTTCCTCGTGAACCAAGGCCATGTCCTTCCTGCCAGCCCATCTTCTGAAGCATCTGGAAACCCACATTCCTGTTCGTCAGCTTCTTGTGTGAAAATTCCAAATCTTTTGGTTTCTATGGAGAGGAAAAAAAACCCAAAAAAACAAAAACAGCAAAAACAAAGGGTTTTTTTGTTATACAGGGAGCCAATGGATTAAAAACCCCTCAAATCCCCACCTGCTCCCCAAACTAAGTGTGTCTGGATTTCTGGATATACAAGAATATCTTCTAAGCAGCACTTCACTGGCCACACAGAGGAAGTCTATCAAAGAGAAGACACCTGACTTGCCAGTTAAACATATATATATATTTCAGGTTCTCAAACTGTTTAATAACATCATTAAAATAGCGAAGAATCATGTTTTAAAAGGTAGTTCTGTTATTTAATAACAACTATTTAATGATCTAATGATTGAACCTCCATTACAAATACAGGACATCTCCCCAGTTGTGGGAAATTACAGCCTGTTTTCCAGACAGCGATGSACTGATTCCTTTCTTCCTTTTCAGCTTTTGTATTTTAATAGAGGACAAGGACAATGCATGTCTTTTCAATAGTGCTGTAATCATTAAATGTTTCCTTTGACACAGGCAGTTACAAGACAACAGGAGCCATGGCTGCCCTGCGGTTTAGTCCTGGCTTTCAGGATCAGGCTCTTCAGGTTTTAAGTTTATTTTATGGCAATGACACATTTTCAGAGGGGGTCTCTTGTAAAGCCAGTGGGCACTCAGAGTGCAATGACAAACCAGAAGAGTTCTTTACCTTCTTCTTCTTCGTGACCGGGCAACCACGAGGCCTATCATAAGCAATTCTGACAGGTTCATGCACTGCAAGTCAAAGCAAAGACAAAATTCAGCTGTAAAGAAAAACAACTTTCATGCAGAACTCCCCAAGTACATCTCAAGCAGGACTCAACTCAGTGCCTTGGCCTAAAATCAGAGCCAACAAGAAAGATCAGAATAAAACTAAGACAAAGAGAAATGGTAAGAACATTTTTCCCCCCTCCACCACAAATAAGGTAATTAGTACATGCATGTATTTAGTTTTGGACATATTCTGCCAGCATATTCTGGACACATTCTGGACATATTCTGCCAGCAATACACTATAAAAGACTTTAGATCTTTCATTTCCCTGAGCATCTGTAATACTCACAGAAAATTCAACCTGGACGTAAATGACGTTATTGTATACAATTTTCATCTCRCAACTGATAACCTTCACCAATAAAAATAATTATGTAAAGAAAAGCCATTTGTTAAAGCAGCTGCAGRGCACATAGATACAGTTTTAAGCTACCCGTCTCTCAAGTCTTGGACTATTGTGACCCACCCGCACTGTGGCCATACTGACATCATTTGACAGGCCAATCGACAGTTGGAACATGTTTAGTCAAACACTAAAAGTCTGTTCAGAACTCTCCTTAAGTCTGTTAAACCTTATGTACACTGACCAAATAAACTCCATAAAACTACTACTGGGAGGTTTTTAAGCAGCAGAGAGTGGATAACATTCACATCTACTTAGGAAATATTTAAGGAATGATGACGTGAACTTTGCTATTGCACTACAATACAAAAACTTACAGTTTATTCAAGTTCTCCTTTGTCAGCTGAACTAATTCTTTTAGCCAACAGCAGCCAGCAACAAAGTACAGAAAACCCAGGAATTCTTTACTGATGCCTACAAAATATCCTTTAAGTAATACTCACCTTTTGGTTCTTCTATGAGGCAAATCCTTTTGGATGCCGGAATCATACCCACTTTCAGAGACTTGCTGCTGATTCGTTTGCGAGGAAATGGGGTTCCAGGAGCAGGAGTGGACGCCTGTGTCGACAGATTGGGTACAGCACCATCAGATGATGTGGCTAGCGGCACTTCACCTGTGGACATTTCCTCTCCTTGTTTGGAAATCATTTCTTCAGCTAGGTTTTCCACACTTCTACCTGCTGACGTGTCATCCTCTTCTCCATCCTCTGCTTGCTCCATATCCATTCCTTCCAAAGACTGGGAGATATCGTCCTCAAACTCAGCTTCCTCCTCATTATCTTCTTCCTCCTCTTCTTCTTCATCCTCTTCCTCTTCCAAAATATCCAGATTTGCCTCTTCAGGTTTAGCACTCTCCCCGCCATCAGCTGCTTCTGACACAGCACTGAAGTTAATGGATGGACACAACTCATAGACTTTCATTCGGTAAAATTTGAAGGCAGAACTGTTTCGATCCTGTAGAAACCTGAGCAAAAATTAAAGTGAAATAATATCAGAAAGCGATTGTCTTTAGCTACCATGAAGTGAGACAACAGAAATAAAGCTCTTAGTCATGTTTTGTAGAACTGTAGGATTCCCCAACAACAGCAATGGTTCTGCTCAGTTCTCACAGACTGAGTTTGCAGCAGCACATCTCAACCTGTGCTGTAAAGAATTCAGTACAATTAGCTGCGTTATATAGTTGGAGACACTACGACAAGATGCCAGCTTGGGATAACCCAGAAGGCAAACAGCAGACCCCACAAGAGAATCTGGGTCTTATGAACGTCAGTCATGTGGCCTATGTGGCAATAGGGGTATTGATTCTGAGAGACAGAAGAGACAACAGGGCCCCCTTTTTGCTAGTACAGTATGACTACAACAGAAAACCTGTGCTAATTTACAGCAAAGCACATGGGTTACTGTAATCAGAGCCTTGCTTCAAAAATGATCAAGACTGAAACTACTTTATCAGAAACTGTTTCAAGATGCAAGCTGATTACTTAGGATAGCAAAAATAAAATACATCTATCAGTGCATGTACACATTTGGGAGAAGCAGTGTTTCAGGTATTTACCATTACTGGAGGTGCTGAGCAGGACAACAGGGAGTATTGCTCAGAATTCCTCTGTTCCCAAACACATCGAATAAAAGCATACATTCAACACACCAGAAAAGGAAATATCACCTTAGTAACTGCCTTGATGCATTTTGATTTTCCTTATGAGCCCATTCCCACAGCTGAACGTGTGCCTCACTCACCAAAGGTCTGGGTTGTCCGTGCTGTTGTCGATGCTGAACTGCTCAATCTCTGGTCCTACCTGAGCAACAAACTTGGCAAGTTTCTCAGCAGTTTCCATTGTTTTAGCATCCACTGCAAGAAACAGAAAGCTGGTTATGTACAGCTTCGTCCAAAACCTGCACTACTGGAAGCTCAGTACAGTTGAGAACTATTTTAGCAAAATAAGTGATTTCAGTATTTCCAGAACACTCAATGCATTTTTTTTTCTCATATAACTTACAGTTGAAAATCTAATCTTGCAGCTTCACATACCATCAGGAAACTGAGAGGGCAATGGCGGGAGGAGGTCAGGTGCTGCTGAGAAACCCTCAGAATCTGCCCCTTCTTCTGCTGGCAGAGACACTTCCGAACCGGCAGCAAACTGTGAGGGTGAGGTGGCATCCAGGGAAGAGCTCTTCTCACCCAGGCTGGGTTCTGAGGCAGAAGGCTTTGTCTGGACTGAACCTTGAAGATGCTTGTCCTGGTGCTTCAGCACTGTCCCAGCTGAAAGCACAGTCTGTGTCCCTGTGGATGCTCTCCTCCCCTTCCTTCCTCGAGCCCCGCGCTGTGTGCTGATCCCAAGCCTTTTTCTTTTAAATAGCCTTCTCTTAATACTCGCCACCTTCCTGGCGTAGAGCATGGCCCGCACAGCTTCTGCTGCAGAGCCTTCCAGTGTTCTGCCCTCCACACCCACTTCCATGCCAGGTGACATCCGCCTTTGCATCTCTGCTAACTTGAGCCTGTAATACTTGTACTCCAGACTATCTTCATCAGACAAGAACCTAAATAACATCACATTAACAAAATGAAATCCTGAGCTGAAAGCACAACTGAGCTCAAATTCTCAGAATAGAAAGTCTGCAGCAATTGACCCTTTTTTCCAGGGGTGCACACAAGTTGCCAGACTAACATTAGCCTCAGAATAACACCCAACTCCACTCGTACAGCAGTGAGTAAAGCATGCCAAGCAAGTAAATGATGGAGGGGTTTGACATAAATCATTTGGCTAGTAATTAAGCAGCTATGCTGTAATTCACACATTAAGAGATACTGTCAGATTAAAAGACACTTGGAAGTGTCTCAGCTTTCCTTTTCCTACATTATTTAGAACATAGGATCAGTAAGTCTGTCACCTCACTGTGTGTTTATACCAACTACATTTGCTTCCTATTCTCATCTTGTGCATGCAAACTACTTTTAACGTCCTGCATTTGGACTGAGGTGCAGCCATTACTGACAGATCAAAAGCATCATGAGCTACAAGACAAAACAGATAAAACAGGACACTTTCCAGGGGTATCAGGAGATGAAATGAGCTCAGAAAGTCTGATTAAATACACAATAGGCTTTGATCTTACACTCATCCAATGAAYACTAGATTTAATTAAATCTATTCCACGGATCTTTGCCAGCAAGCAGCATTACAACACACTGTTCAAACACACCCACCAATACTCAGGGCAGTTCTTTTGAGCAGTCCGCTCTTTGGCAGACAAGGTTCCTGACATGATGCTGGTCACCAGCTCTTCAATTGTCTGTACAACCTTCCGATCGGCTCGCTGTGGGACTGTGGGGAGAGAGAAAAACAGTCACTGCATTCTACTCACCCCCAAAGTATCAATGTGGCAACTTCGTTATTCTTTGACACACTGACATTTGCAATTTTTCAACATTAATAAATAAAAAAGCTGCACTTAATATATAAGTGAAGGAAACCTCAAACTTTCTCTTTCCTCAACTTAGATTCTAGAACAGTTTATTCTGAGCAGTGGCTGTGGTTTAAGAAACTCACCCTTGGCCATCCTGGGCAAGTGAAGCCATCTTTTGAAAGGCAATTACCGATTGCACCAAAGGGAATTTGTGCAAAATAAGTATATGTGAACACAATTGGGAAGGGAAGAGCTCCAAATCATTCACTGTCAGTGCTGCAAGACCTCCCTGAGAAAGCAGATGAGGTTCAATTAGGAAAAAACAGATGAGTGTAGTAGTGAGTAAGAATGCTTTAGAGGATGAACTAGCTTGTCTAATAGAGTAGAGAAGATCTATTCCTATAGATGGTAGCATAGAAACAACTTCCAAGACATCTGCATCTGCTAAAGGCACTGATGGTAACACCTGCAGCTTTGCTTAGGTGCAAATACTCCCTCTAATGCAGGCAGTTGCAGCTGCAGGCCTGGCCTCCCTCCAGGGCTGGCACTGGGGGGGCAGCTGAAAAGGTCTGGGGCACAAGGTGGAAATCCTACATTTCGATATAAGCACGTGCCAAAGATTCACATGGAATTCCCAGAATTAGGAAATCATGACCCAATGAAACCATCAAAATGACAATAAAATGCTAGTGACAAATAAAGACGTTATATCCTGCCAAGTATCTTACAACAGTTTACCCCGTTACCTTTTGGGTCAGGAGAGGGTTTTATAAGCGGTTCTGTGGACTCCAGCTCAGTTTTTTTCATCTGAATGGGATATCCACTCTTTTCCAACCAAGCCTTCAAGTTTTCAATGTACTCCCTTCCAAACAACGTTGAATCATCAAAGTTTGGGAACAACGTTGGTGCTGGAGCCATTTCCTGGAGCCCTACAGCCTCAAGTATTTTCTCTTGCCTGAAAACAGATGCTAAGGCGAAGGTCTGCCCCAGAAGTGCTAAAGACTTACGACAGAGAGAAACAGTGGTCTCAAAAGCACTTGCCATTTCTCTGGGATTCCCAAACCCACTCGTCTTGATGCTCAGCTCATAGGCATTGCAGGCCATCAGCAGTGGAGTGACACCTTTCAGGAGGCGGTCCTGGAGCCGCATTATGTATTTATCAAAAGGCTTGATTATCTCAAAGAAGCAGTTCTTTGTTTTCACAGCACCTTTGTCCAACAGCATGTTTAAAAACTCATTGTCCACTTTGGGAGTTTTGAGAGCAGCATGTTGTAAACTCTTGATTGTAAAGAAACAATAATCTCTGTGTTCTGGCTTCAAGGAGCACTTAAAGGAGGCAAGCATTTTCGCACAGGTTTCTGTCTCCAGCTCAAACAGAGCTCCAAAGAGCCGGGAAAACTCTGCATCAGTTTTTATCGCATGAAACCCAGCCCACTTGATAATTTCTATCCCAAATGTTGAAAAAATGTCTGATTTGTCCACAAGGTCAAAATTGAGGTTTCTGAAAACATGTGCAGGCTTTGGGAGCCTGAGAATAGGTCTCTGGGTTGTTATAGCTGGCCTCTTAGGTTGTGGAAGCAACTTTTGATTGGGGTGCTGGATGGGCCCTAGCCTCTGGCTGGGTTGCTCAGCAGCTTCT
The DNA here is from genome assembly GCA_902168055.1 of Aratinga solstitialis. NCBI lineage: Eukaryota > Metazoa > Chordata > Aves > Psittaciformes > Psittacidae > Aratinga > Aratinga solstitialis. The sequence goes on along the minus strand of CABHOG010000087.1, from coordinate 448,849 downwards.
GGCTCAGGTTGCTCAGCTAGTGCCTGATCGAGGCCTGGTGGCAGCTTTTTAGTGTTCCACTTCTTGTGGGGAGCTTTGATCTCTCCTTTGAATACTTTAGTTTTAACACCACCCCTTGCAATGCGCTTTCCTCGCAGAGCTCTTCCCCTGCCACTGTTGCCCCTGCAAATCAGGGGTCGGAATTCGCCATCAGATTGAATTCCAAAGTCTACATCATACTCCTGATTTTCCATGTTGCCATATTCATCTTCCATGAGTCCTGGTGATCTAAAATCACCTAAAATATCCGAAGAACTAAAATCAGTTTCATGTGGTCCAGTGGATTCCCAAGAGTCAGGAGGACAGTAGTCCTGGTCATGAGAAGCCAGGCCCACGTACTCCCGGTCATGGGAAGCTGGGTGCCCATATTCCTGCTCATGGGAAGCTGGGTGCCTGTACTCCTGGTCATGAGATGCTTGGCGCCCAAACTCCCGCTTGTGTGCAGCTGGACGCCGGTACTCCCGATTGTGTGAAGCTGGGTGGCCAAAATCCCGATCACGGGATGCCGGGTGGCCAAATTCCCGGTCATGGGGTGCCGGGCGTCCGAACTGTTCATGGTAATAGTTGTCTTTCCTTACAAGAGGATTGGCAGTCCTATAGGAAGGTCCTGGATAGTCATCCCTGGGGTCTTCACTCCAGTCATTGTGTGGATGGTGCTGAGCACTGTTGTGAGCATATCTTCCATCATCATGAAAGCTGTTATTGTACCTTGGTCTTGGGACTGGCCTCGAATGAGCTGTAAAGACAAAAGCACAGAGACACCAATGCCCTGCAGTTAGCGCCAAAAAATAACTGATAAACACATTTAGACACTTACTTCCCTGGGCAACCCATTCCAGTGCCTCACCACCCTTACAGGAAAGAATTTCTTCCTCATATCCAATCTAAACTTCCCCTGTTTAAGTTTGAACCTGTTACCCCTTGTAACACTACAGTCCCTAATGAAGAGTCCCTCCCCAGCATCCCTATAGGCCCCCTTCAGATATTGGAAGGCTGCTATGAGGTCTCCACGCAGCCTTCTCTTCTCCAGGCTGAACAGCCCCAACTTTCTCAGCCTGTCTTCATACGGGAGGTGCTCCAGCTCCCGATCATCCTCGTGGCCCTCCTTTGGACTTATATCTAACATCAGGATATTCCCATTTGCTTCCTTATGTACATGGAATAACTGAAATAAGCAAAAAGCCACAAATAAAAGAACACCTAAATACACAGTCAAAACTGTTATTAAAACTTCTGTGTTCACTGAAACACCAGCTCTGTTTTACAGTTTGGTTATGTGGTTTAGTTACATGGTTTATACCCCATTTTCCACTTACTCATAACTTCCGCAGCCTCGGAAGATGCTCATGTTGTGCTCATAAGGCTTCCACTCTGATTTTACAGACGTAACGCTATCAAAGCCTGCACTTTCTGTTTCCACACTCGATTCTGGAACTTCACCAGATCAGACCTTCTACAAACCCATAGACACTTATCCAACATACCATTAAAGTCAGACACACCAGAATTTCCTGCAAAGTATCCAAGCTTCCCTATTCCGAGGAGTTAAATTCAGAAATAATACCTGGACAAATTATTTAAAATAAAGTTGTATAAGCTTCAAAGAAATAATTTAAGAGATTAAAACCCTTAATTTCCTATGATTGTAAGAAGTTATTTTTTCAGACATTTTAGGTTTCAAATTTAGAAAATGAAAGAATCTGCAGATGCTGCTTGGTGCATGTTCAGGAGATTAATATCCTGCTTTTAGCTTCTGCTCCAAAACTAGCATTAAATAAATCATCCAAAGGTTTCCAATGCACTCCTACATTTATTTAACTTGTCAGACATCAACAGAATTCCACCCTGCAGCAATGTCTCTGGAGACCTCCTGAAATTGGACCGACTCTCCAACGGAGCCTGAACAGAATTCCTTTGTTTGAAATTCGGTTTTACTGCCTGGAATTTGCATTCCACATCGAAATAGTGTCAGTCATAGCAAGCTATTAGCCTTAAATTAAAACGGATGTGGAAAACCACCAGCACAGGTCCACATTTTAGGCAAATACACGTAAACAGAAGGCAAGAAATGTAACGCAGTGCGATCCAGGGCCCGTCACGCCCGCGTTTCATTACCTTTAAAACGATGGACTGTGTCTTCTATGGCATCACCCCGGTCCATACGATACCTTTTAACTTTGTCCTGCACTACAGCATCAAACGTCTCCCGTGTGATCCGCCGAGAGGCCATTTTTATCCTGTAGCAAAACAGCACAATGCCGCCCCTGGCCGGGCACGGCCGATGGGGAAGGTCTTGCCTCAGCCTCCGCGCTACAACGGACCCCCCGCTCACCGGGCTCAACCCCGGTGGATGCCCGCCAGCGCGGCGAGGGGGGGGGAGCGCAGGCACCTCCCGGCCCCCGTTCCCCGCGCGGGGCGGCGCAGCCCGAAGTAAACCGCAGCGCGAGGAGGAACCGCTGCGTCTGGCGCCTTCCCGCCCCTCACCGGGGGGCCCCAGCAGCCTCCTGCCCACCCCCCCACGCTGCCGCAGGCGCGGGCACGGGCAGGACCGCGGGCACGGGCAGGACCGCGGGCACGGGCAGGACCAGGGGCACCGTCCCGCCCCGCCGGGAGCCGCTCCTGCCCGCACCGAGCGGCGCCCCCGCGCCGGGCCCGCCGCCGCCTCACGGGAATTTCCCAGCAGCCCCCGCGGGGCCCCGCTCGCCCGCCCCTTCCCGCCGCCGCTCCTGCGCAGTGCGCGGCCGCCTCATCCCGTGGAGGAGGGCGGTTCGGCGGCAGCGCTGCCTCACGGCGGGTCGGTACTAACGGTGAGGGCGGGGAACGGGCGAGGAACGGGCGGGGAGCGGGCGGGGAACGGGCGGGGAACGGGCGGGGAACGGGCGGGGAGCGGCCGCAGCCTCCCGCTGCTCTGCGCCGCCGCCTCAGTGGGCTCCCGCACACTGCGCATGCGCACTGGCGCGGCGCGGGACCTTTTTCGCGCCGCGGTTTTGTCCCGGGGAGTGAGGTTTTGCGCTGGCGCATGCGCGCTGGGCGCGGCTGCCGCCCTCCGGACGGTGGCCGGGTGGGGCCGGCGCTGTCAGCGCGGCGGGAGGAGCCCGTGAGGGAGCGGCGCTGCGGGCGGCGGGGACCGAGGTGGGGAGCGAGGGGAACCGCGGGGAACCGCGGGCTCTGGCGGGGCTCTGGTTCCTGCGCCCTCTTCCTGTGCCTGCTCCGGGGCGGGCCTCGCTGGAACACTGAGGGGCGGAATCCGCCAGGCCGGGCCTGCGGAGGGGATGGGGATGAACCGGGCCCTGCTGCGGGAGCGGGGACAGAAGGGCCGAGGGGCTCCGGGCTGTGGAGCCCTCGAGGATGAAGCGTCTCGGGGCTGTGTGTGCCCTGCAGCAGGAGGGGCGCAGGGAGCCGTGTCGCGGTAACGCCCACCCGCAGCAGGGCAGCAGCACCTTCCCCATCCAGATCCAGGGCCTCTGGAATGAAATTCCTCCTTATCTCTTTGCTGTATGTTTCCGCCCATTAAAAAAAACAACAGTCATCTCTTTGCCCACAGATTTTTGGGTTTGAGGTCTGTGCTTTTGTTCTGAAAAAGAGCAAGTCACTTCCTTTGTTTCTGATGAACAGTAGAAGGTTTTGTACCAAAACTAGTTGTGGGCTATCTTACTGACAGGACAAGGAGGTGGCTCATCCTGTTCGAGTAAAATGGGGTCAAAACAGATCACACAGGAAACATTTGATGATGCAGTGCAAGAAAACATCACAGAGTTTGAGATGGACCCAGAAGAGGCTGTGAGAGAAGCAGTGCAGCAGTTTGAGTCCCAAGGTATTGTAAATTCATCTGCTTTTGCAGTTCRGATTACTACAGACTGAGGTTTTCCGTATCTTAAACTTTAAGAGAATTTGCATGCAAAGATCCATCAGTCCTTCCTCGGTATTGAAAAGAGCCTTTGTGAAGTGGAACATTGACACAATACTTACCTTGTTTCATGGGGTCAGCTGTGACTGAAAAACTGCTCTGAGTGAACCTGCGGTTTGGTCAATGGTTGGTTTTTTTCTTTCCCAGTTAACATTTAGCCATTAGAGTTGATGCTTTGTGCCAGGATGTATTTGACCATTATAGTTAGAACGTTATCATCATTGCAGCATCTTCGTGCATTGTTCCACCCTTTACAATCAGTTCATCTTTGTTCGCTGTGGCTACCTTGACAAATTTTACCCAAGCTGCTGTCACTAATATGAATCTGGATTTTGTTTTTCCTTTCAGGTGTTGACCTAAGCAATATTGTGAAAGCTGTGCGGCCACCGGCCTCTGAAAATGGGCAGAAACAAAAGCATGAGATTTTGCTGGTAGGAACCTATATTCATGTTGTTTCTAAGGGTCAGGGTTATATGAGTTTAAGTAATAGATTAAGAATAATGATACAAACCTTGTGCTTCTGCCTCTGTCTCATTTCTCTGTGAGCTCTTCAGTAAGCAGTTCATCTCATCTATTGTGCAGGCTACGAATAATACAAAACTTCATAGAATCATAGAATGGTTTGGGTTGGAAGGGACCCTTACCAGCAAGAATATAAAAATAGTGGTGCACACCACTGATAGTTCATCCACTACTGGCCAGACTGTCCACTGTGAAGACAGGCCCAGCAGGCAGGGGGGGGGAGTTGCTATTTATGTTAGGGATAGGCTGGAGAGTATGGAACTCTGTCTGGGGACAGGTGAGCAGTTGACAGAGAGTTTGTGGGTCAGGGTTAAAGGGAGAACAGTGATGGGAGACATTATTGTGGGGATCTGTTACAGACCACCTGATCAAGAGGACTCGGTGGATGAAGCGCTCTATAGACAGATAGGAACAGCCTCACGCTCGCAGGCCCTTGTTCTCATGGGGGACTTCAACCACCCTGATATCTGTTGGAGGGATGGTACGGCCCGGCACAAGCAATCCAGGAAGTTCCTCGATTGTGTGGAAGACAACTTTCTTCTGCAAGTAATAGAGGAGCAGACAAGGAGAGATGCCATGCTTGACCTCGTGCTCACCAACAGGGAAAGGCTGGATGGAAATGTGATGCTCCAGGGCAGCCTCAGTTGCAGCGATCATGAGATGGTCGAATTCGAGATCCTCAGGACAGTGAGAAGAGCATGTAGCAAGCTCACTGCCCTGGACTTCAAGAGAGCAGACTTGGGCCTCTTCAGGAACCTGCTCAGTAAGGTTCCATGGGATATAGCCCTAGAGGGCAGGGGGGCCCAAGACTGTTGGTTGATATTCAAGGATCACCTGCTGCAAGCTCAGGAGCAATGCGTCCCAACTAGAAGGAAGTGCAGCAGGAGGGCCAGGAGACCTCCTTGGATGGATAAGGAGCTGCTGAGAAAAATTCGAAGGAAAAAAGAGACTTATAAAAGGTGTAAGCAAGGACAGGCAGCCTGGGAAGAATACAGGGATGTTGTCCGGGAAGCTAGGGACCAGGTTAGGAAAGCTAAGGCCCGCTTAGAATTAAACTTGGCTAGGGATGTGAAAGATAACAGGAAGGGATTCTATAGGTACATTGCAAATAAAAGGCAGACTAGGGAAAACGTGAGCCCCCTCCGGAAGCTATTGGGAGAACTGGCTACCCTGGATTTGGAGAAGGCTGAGGTTCTTAATGACTTCTTTGCCTCAGTCTTCACCGGCAAATGCTCTGACCACACCACCCAAGTCTTGGAAGGCAGACTCAGGGACAGTGAGAATGAAGACCCTGGGCCCACTGTAGGAGAGGATCTGGTTCGAGACCATCTTAGGAACCTGAACATTCACAAGTCCATGGGACCTGATGAAATCCATCCGCAGGTCCTGAAGGAGCTTGCAAATGAAGTTGCTAAGCCTCTGTCCATCGTATTTGAAAAATCATGGCAGTCAGGTGAAGTACCCAACGACTGGAAAAAGGGAATTATAACCCCCATTTCAAGAAGGGGAAAATGGATGAGCCGGGGAACTACAGACCAGWCAGCCTCACCTCTGTGCCTGGCAAAATCTTGGAGCRGATTCTCCTGGAAGGCATGCTGAGGCACATGAAAAACAACAAGGTGGTTGGTGACAGSCAGYATGGCTTCACTAAGGGGAAATCCTGCCTGACCAATCTGGTGGCCTTCTATGATGGGGCTACGGAACTGATGGACAGGGATAGAGCAGCTGATGCCATCTACCTGGACTTGTGCAAAGTGTTTGACACTGTCCCACACGACATCCTTGTCTTTAAGTTGGAGAGACATCAATTTGATAGGTGGACCACTCGGTGGATAAAGAACTGGCTGGATGGCCGCACGCAAAGAGTTGTGCTCAATGGCTCAATGTCCAGCTGGAGACCAGTAACGAGTGGTGTCCCTCAGGGATCGGTGCTGGGACCGGTCTTGTTCAACATCTTTGTCAGTGACATGGACAGTGGGATTGAGTGCACCCTCAGCAAGTTTGCCGATGACACCAAGCTGTGTGGTTCGGTTGATACGTTGGAGGGAAGGAGTGCCATCCAGAGGGACCTTGAGACGCTTGTGAGGTGGGCTGATGCCAACCTGATGAAGTTTAACCATGCCAAGTGCAAGGTCCTGCACCGGGGTCAGAGCAATCCCAGGCACAGCTCCAGGTTGGGCAGGGAAGAGATTCAGAGCAGCCCTGCGGAGAAGGACTTGGGGGTGTTGGTCGATGAGAAAATGAACATGAGCCGGCAGTGTGTGCTTGCAGCCCAGAAAGCCAACGGTATCCTGGGCTGCATCAAAAGGAGCGTGACCAGCAGGTCGAGGGAGGTGATCCTGCCCCTCTACTCTGCTCTCGTGAGACCTCACTTGGAGCGTTGTGTGCAATTCTGGTGTTCTCAACATGAAAAGGACATGGAACTGTTGGAACAAGTCCAAAGGAGGCCACGAGGATGCTCAGGGGACTGGAGCACCTCCCGTATGAAGATAGGATGAGAAAGTTGGGGCTGTTCAGCCTGGAGAAGAGAAGGCTGCGTGGAGACCTCATAGCAGCCTTCCAGTATCTGAAGGGGGCCTATAGGGATGCTGGGGAGGGACTCTTCATTAGGGACTGTAGTGTTACAAGGGGTAACGGGTTCAAACTCACACAGGGGAAGTTTAGATTGGATATAAGGAGGAAATTCTTTACTGTAAGGATGGTGAGGAACTGGAATGGGTTGCCCAGGGAAGTTGTGAATGCTCCATCGCTGGTGGTGTTCAAGGCCTGGTTGAACAGAGCCTTGGGTGGCATGGTTTAGTGGGAGGTGTTCCTGCCCATGGCAGGGTGGTTGGAACTAGATGATCTTAAGGTCTTTTCCAACCCTAACTATTCTGTGATTCTATGGCAGAAGTACAGAGATGTTCCTCCAAGGGTTCTGTGTGTGAGGACAATATGCTGCTCTTTCAGACAGCCATTTCTTAAACATGCCAAAGTAATTTAAAATGTAAAGGTAGACAATGACTATAAATGAACAAATGTGACTGACTCTAAAGAACTGCTCTCATTCCTTCCCAGTCCAGGTCCAAAAATAACTCTTGTTCTCTTCTTCAGACTTTAGATGCCCTTGGGAAAGCTGTTTCTGACTCTGACCTTGCTGAGATGGCCGAGCAGCTCGTGGTCTTCACTGCCCAGTGCAAAGAGCAGCTGGCTTTCCGCTGCCTGGCTGGGCGGAATGGTGCCTATCCTGTGGTGTTCTCTGCCTGCCAGGTGGCTTCAGGAGACAGAAATCTAATGCTGAAAGCCTTTCATACTTTGTCTGCCCTCTTGGATGGGCAGCCAGACCTGCTTGACTCCACTGGCCAGGATCTGCTGCTCCAGACTCTGCAGGAATACAGGGAGGATGCGGACATGGTGCTGGCTGGGATCCGATGCATTCGCCATGCCTGTCTGAAGCATGAGCAGAACCGTCAGGACTTTGTGAAAGGTGGGATTCTGCCTCTCCTGACCGGAGCCATAGTCCAGCACAGACACAGTGCTGATGTTGTCCGCACGGCTGCCTCGGCCCTCAGGATCATGACGTTTGATGATGACATCCGCGTGCCCTTTGGCCATGCTCATGATCATGCTAAAATGATTGTGTTGGAAAATGATGGGTTAAGAGTCCTCATTGAAGCTGCAAAAGGTAAAATTCACCTCATGTTGATCCTCATTTTGAATCATCTGGGTTTTCTTATCTCAAAGCAGTGCTTTGGTGTAACTTGGAGCTCCCCAGAGATGATTCAGATATTTGCCACTCGAATGATGTTTAATTCTTTTGATGAAGTGTGCCCTGAGAGAGAAAAATGAGCATTCCAGAGGCACTAAGGTGGCAGTTAATGGAGCTATTTGTCAGTCTATCTACGAGGTATTTTACAGCCCAGTGTGGGTTTACAGGCACATTATCCCTGCTGAGGTACTGCATTCTGGCCAAGAAAAGATACTCTCATAGTCTAGGTGCAGAGTGACCAGGATGTCATCTGTGCTGGTTCAATATAGAAGGTGAAATACACTTCTTCCTGCTTCTTTTTTTAACTGTAATAAAGTGAAACACCTTGATCCTGCAGCATCCCTTCTCACTCACAGTTACTCCGTTCATGGTCTCTCCCCTGCAGCCTTCACAGATAACTCCAGTGTTCTCAGTGAGCTGTGTGCCACCCTCTCTCGACTCTCTGTCAGGAATGAATTCTGTCAAGAAATCGTAGATCTTGGAGGCTTAAATTTTATGGTGTCTCTCCTGGCTGACTGCATCGACCATCCAGTGAGTGATATAAAGTGTACTTGGGAGTGAAGGTAATGCAGCTGGGCGTGCTTTTCAGTTTAGAGTCCTGGCTAGACTATGCGTTATTTTAGGTGTCGTTAAGGTTGAAACCCAGCCATTGATCCCAATTTACAGCCTTACAGGATCATGGAATGGTTTGGGTTGGAAGAGGCCTTAAAGATCATCCAGTTCTATTATTCCTCTGGCTAGCAAGAAAGTGTGACTGAGAGCAGTGTTGATCTTTGTATTTGATAATTACAGTTGTGTGAGTCCAGTTGCTGGGGATGCTCTGGTTGGCTGTCAGAAGGCTCCAGAACTCCCTCTGCAGGTTTCTAACCCATTTGTGTGGCTGGAAACAGGACGTGGTGAAGCAGGTGCTCAGCGCCATCCGAGCGGTCGCAGGGAATGACGATGTGAAAGATGCCATCGTGAGCGCCGGGGCAACAGACCTCATTGTCCTCGCCATAAGCCATCACCTCTCCAACCCTCAGGTACACAGGGATGTGGTTGATGAAGTCCCATCAGGGTTGGGAATGGAGGTGGGGTTTGGGCTCTGTAATGGAACAGGGTAACTTGTCCCGTGGAGGGGAGCAAGCCACATCGTTGCTCTAACTTGTGATAAACGGGTTGTACTGAGGGCACCTGCTTTCCATGTGCAGTTGTTAAATGACTGTAACTAAGCAATGTGTGAAAACTTTATAACATCCAGTTGTTGTTGAGTGGGTAAGGACATGCTGTGGCAGGTATTTGGGTAAATGTAAAGGTATGTCCACTTCACTACATGAGGGTTTTTTTTCTTGTTCTTGAATCAGATGGAACCTGGATACGGTGTTTTATACCAAATGTCAAACTTGGTTTACGTGCCAGAGGAGCAGCATGTTTCAGTGGAAAAATACATTTCAAAAGAATTGCCAGACAACGAAACAAGCTCCAAACGCTTTCTTTTCCTTAAAGCACCATTTCCAGGCAGTGTCTCTTCCCTCTGTGTTGCAGATCTGTGAGCAGGGTTGTGCAGCCTTGTGCATGTTGGCTCTGCGCAAGCCCGAGAACTGCTCCATCATCATGGAGGGTGGCGGGGCGCTGGCGGCCCTTCAGGCCATGAAAGCACACCCCCGAGAGGTGGCTGTACAGGTATGTACCTCAGAGCACTTGGGTACTGGTTCAGGATTGGTCCTGGCTCTGTTCACAGCTTCCTCTGGGTTTTGTCCTTTACTTGACAAATACCAAAAGGTTCTGAGTGTGATGGGAAGCAGCATCTAAATGCTGGGCTCCCCACATCTGTAACCTTGATGTGATCAGAGCAAAATGGAGTTTGGGTTTCAAATCCACCTGAATTCAGGTTCAGGTGACCGTGGAATGCCACCCTTCTCTTGCAGGCATCACTCTTCCTCCTGGAAGGAGGAGAATGAGGATAGGTTCTTTAAAGGCCAGGTTGGACAGAGCTGAGAGCAACCTGGCCTAGTGGAAGGTGTCCCTGCCTGTGACAGGGGGTTGGAACTGCATGAGCTTTAAGTTCTTTTCCAACCCAGAGCATTCCATGATTCTATTCTATGAAGTTAGATTCTGGCTTTATGTGTGCCTGCACCAGGTATATATATATATATTTCCTTACAAAAGGAAAGGATGGTATTTCCTTACAAAAACTATTGCTAATACTACTCTTTTCCCTCTCATCAGAAACAGGCTTGCATGCTGATCCGCAACCTGGTCTCTCGGAGCCGGGACTTTTCTCAGCCCATCTTAGAGATGGGAGCTGAGAACCTCATAACAGAAGCTCGTGCAACACACAGAGACTGCGATGACGTGGCCAAAGCAGCGCTAAGGGATCTGGGCTGCAAAGTGGAGCTCCGTGAGCTGTGGACCGGTCAGAAGGGAGGCCTGGCTCAGTGAATCCTCGCTGCACTGAGCAGAGGTGCTTCAAGACATCTACGTACATGAAACCTATGGGGGAAAACAAAGTGGCATGGATTAATTTGCAGTTGCACAACTGGAATATCTGAAGCAAATGCCTGGCTTGTAAGGCTGCAGTGATCTTTTTATTGGGAGCTATAGCTGAAATGGCTTCACGCATTCACAGGCTGCAAAGCAACTCTGTGTAGTAACCATTCCCTGAATCACCTCATGCCTGAAGATGACCTGCTCCCCCTTATGTATGTTCTTTGTGGCCAGAACGGGGCTGTTCCCACATGCTCTGATCTGTACAGTGACAGCAAAAGCAGCTCTTGACCAATACAAGTTTGGTGTATACTGTGGTAGCCGGTGCTGGTTTTTCCTCTGCTCTCTGCTGGTTGAGGCTGGCAGCCTGATCTGGAATAACAACATGGATGAGGAGGACTCCCATCATTTGTGAATGTGTTCTGTCCTGTTGTACTGTTATTTTACTGCTGACCATACTCTGCATTGCTGCTTTGGTTTGGATTTTTCAGCCAACGTAACATTTCAAACAAAAGCAAAGAATTTTGGATAGTGTTGCCCAAAGCAACCTACTTTGTGATGGTACCATTTGCAACCAGGAGGAAAGTTTGTGGTTTCTGTCAGATGAGCACATTGGGGATGGTGGTGGGGGCACTGATTTCAAAGCAGGGGCAACATGGTACCAAGCAGCAGGAAGCCAGTGCTGGGGAACCTGGGCTTTGGCTCTCTCTTAGCAGGGCAGCACTTTCCTGAATCCAGGAGCATTGAAATAGTAGTGAAGAGCCTACTTCTCCTGCAGGCTTGGGGGCAGAAAAGGGGCTGAAACATCCAGAGGCTCTGAAAGCTCATCTAAAGGCATGTATGCCCCTATTTCTGGCTGTGGTGTTACCAGTCCTGCTCTGGCGCTGAACCTTCCTCCTGCATTGCTCCTGCTGTACCTGAGCAGATGTTTTCTAATGTGAGATTCTCTGTAGAAATGTTGATCATATAAAACATAAAACCGTACCAGGGTGGTTGGTTCTTCATTGGAGTTTTTTGAGGTGGGAAAAGAAAGGTGCTGAGTTTGGAAGTCAAGCCTCCTGCAGCCCTATCTCCCAGCAGATTGCAAAGGTCGTGGTGGTCTTCAAAGGCTTCGAGCTCCACCCGTGTTTGTTTGGGGGAGGCTGCCTGGGGCTCCTCGCTCCAGCTACGGGAAAGGCTCGCGGGGGTCTGTGGCCTGCCCTCACCTCCCGGCCGAGGTCCTCCAGCGAAGGGGCGCTGCTCCTTTGTGGCAGAGCACGCAGAAGAGCTGATGAAGAGACCCGGAGGTGCCCTGCGGGCGGGGAAGGACGCTCGCTCGGTCGCTCTGGTGCAGCCGAGCCCTCCGGTGAGTGGAGCACCGCGGCTTCGCGCAGAGAACCAAACGCGACGTTCCCCACGGTGGGAGGAACGTTTGGGCTCCCCCTCACCGTCAACACGCGTTGGCGTGGCGCCGAGCTGCGCCTACCGGCACCTGCTGGGGCTCAGCCCTGCCGGAGGGCGGCTGCGGGGCGGGGGGGACCGGGACCGCGCGCTGCCCTCCTCCGGACCGGGCCCGGCAGTGCGGGACGGGGGCGGCTCCTCCGCGGCCCGCGCTGGGCACGCCCCGCCCCTTGCCGCGCGGCCCGCCCTTCCCCGGCACCGGTTGGCTGCCGCCGCTGTCTGTCTGCGGCTGAGCAGCCACTCCCCGCGCACGGTGCTGCCCCTGCCGCGGTGATTGGCTGCTGCGCGGGGCGGGCCCCGCCTCCCGCGGGCGCAGCGCAAGAGGGGGCGGTGGCGGCGGCTGAGGCGGCGCGGAGCGGAGCGGGGTCGAGCCGGTGAGTGCGGGTCGGGTCGGGTCGGGCCGGGCCGGGCCGGCCCCGGGGCCCCCCTGTCCGCGGCGGCCGCTGGCGGCCGTGGCGCCTGAGGGCCGGGCAGCCCCGGGCCGTGTCGCGGGGTACGGGGCCGGGTGACATTGCCGCGGCCTCCCGCGGGGTCACCGCGCCTTCGCCCCCCGCCTCCTTCCGCGCTGTCCCAGCGGTCCGGGCAGGGCCGGCGGGGCTCGGGCTGCTCCGGGCGGGCTTCGCCGCCTCCCTCGTCTGCCCGGGTGTCGGGGGGAGCCGCGCTGGGAGCCGGCCCGCGCCGCAAGACAGAGGCGCCGGCCTTGGCCGCGCTCCGCGCCGAGCTGTGGCACCGCGCCGGCGGCCCGGGTCGCGCTGCCCGGCTGCCTGCAGCCTCCCGCCCCATTGCCTGCCCTCGGGGCCGGCCTCCCGCTGGCCACCCTGCCTGCGCCATTGGCCGCCGCTCCGTCCCGGCCGGCGGCTCCTCTTGCCTGCTTTTGGCCTTCTCCCTGCCGCCAGCCCCGCTTCTCAGGTGTGGGGCCGGTGCTTGTCGGGAGCATCGAGCTCCTCTTCCCTTCCAAGTGTTTTGATGAGAGCTGCGCTCAGAGGAGCTCTTAGGTGCGGTGTTTGTTGCGGTTTGGAAGCTGATGTGGACCCGAGGAGGCGGCACGGTTGTGTTTCTCTGCGGAGCGATAGATACCAGAGGGTGTGGGAGCCATGCAATGCAGATCTCTGGGTGCCGTCTGCCTCTGTCCTACTTCAGCGTAAGCACGAAGTTGTGGAGCGGCAGCGACTTTCCTGCTTTGCCTCCCAACGTGGAATGCAAGAGGTGGCCAGGGTTGGGTTTAGATTGCAAGGTGAAAATCACATGGAAAACACTGGAAGGGAATGTGCAGGGTTAATAAACTCTGTTCCACCTTCTCTATTGCATGCTAAGGGTGTAAATGGCTGTGCCGCAGGTGTAGCCCTTGCTGCAGTTGCTTTGTTGACCTTAAACCTCCACTCCCTGGGGTTTGGAGGAGTTGAAGTTGCGTTTGAGCTCCTTGGCGCTGTTTTCCTGTTGCCTGTTAATTCTGCAGACTGCGTGGAGTGGGTTTGGAGCCTGCTGTCTCCTGGCTGGTTTTGTGGTGGGTTCTTAATGCTTCACGGTCGCATGAACTGCAAAGCTTTTCCTGGGGTTTGTGTGCTCCTCCGGTGCTGTTCTGCGGTTTGATGAATTTAGAGTGTTTGGAAAACATTCTGGGTTTAAAATGACTGGTTTGGGAGAAGGGTGTGTATGTAAAGGAACAGCAGAGATGTCTGTGGGTGTTGGGAAACAGCTGACTGAAGCGAGACTGTGTACTAAGGGTACCAGGGGCTCGGTATAATCACATCAACCACCTGTGGGTGAATATGTGTAAAAATAATCCTGTGACTGGGAGGCTGAAACACCAGGGCTGGATTCCAGGTAACTCTGAGCATCCTTCTAGACTGTGGAGACTCAACATTTCATGTCCTTTCCCCCAGCAAGCCAAAAATCGTTGTTTAGCACCACTGAATGTTGGTCTGGAGGAGAGCTGCTGGGACAGGGGTGACTGGGGCTGTCCTTGGTGTTGGGTTTCAGCAAGAGCTCTCTGGCCCCGATGATTGCTTCAGGCAGAGGAATTGTAGCTCTTGATAGGAGGGCAGTATGAGTCAGAAGCTGCAATAATCTCTTTTTGCTTGTCCTGCAGCTGTAGCTAATGCAGCGATTTGGGCAGTCCCTGCTGTGAGTGCCTGTTTCCAGCATATCTGGCGTGTTCAGCTTGGCTTCGGGAGGTTACGTAAAACATAAGGTGAGCGCCAGCACAGCCTCGAGTCTGTGGTTACCTGCTGAAGTAGATGGGCTGGATACAGGTGAGACGGGTTTGCTGTTAGAAAAGAAGCTCAGGAACCAGGAGTAGTTTTCTTCTAGTTAGGTTGCTGCTAATTGGAAAAGAGAGATTCAGGTTTGTACCTTCTGATGCTAAGTGGCACCAGTTCATCACACTGCAGTGCTGCTCTGTTTTCCAGGTGGTATGTGAGTATTCCTGGTAGTTGTCATACAAAGGGATCTCACATTTTGTGTGGTATGGAAAGGTGAACCAAAACAAACAGCGTACTCTAGGCCACAAAATAAATGAGTGTTTGAGGAGCTCTTTGCTCTCTAGTTTTGCTTTAAACCTGCTACTCCTTGCCATTGTGCAGTGAATGATAGTTTGTCTGTGTCATTTGTTAGTGCTCCCAGGCCCAAGTTACCATAAGGTAACCAAGTTAATTAAAATCTGCAATGCTTTGGCTGAGCAGAGTTGCTGCTTAACTTTGCTTCAAGCTTTATACAACTTAGAGTGGGTACAACGGGCAGAGGGGTATGTAAGGCATGGTTTAGTGAGACTACTATAGTCAATGTGGAATTGTCCATAGGAAATGGCACTGTCTGTTGTCCATAGGAAATGGCACCTTCTTGGCACACTTGTGGGTTGTTCTGCTTAACGATGGAAGATTTGAGTTCTTTGTTTTCCTCTTTATAGGCAACTTAAACTGCTGAGGTTTTAGAACAGAGATTGTGTTGAAATGGTTCTTGGTGAGGATTGCTCCTGGGTTGTCTGGGGCTTGCCTGTATTCCAGAGCATCTCAATTTGACTTCCGAAACTGCAGCAGTGCTGGGATCTGTCACTCTGGGACCTCATGTATGCCTGTGGTGGCACTCAGGTGACTACCTCTAGGCTCCRTTGATGGGAGCTCAGACCTGCACGTGTCTGCAGGAGGCCTGCTGACCSAGAGGTCCTAGCTAACGTTCTGCTGCCATTTCTTTATGACGTTACCACGGAGAAATAATTGTTGAGAGGAGAATCCAGGCTGGGAGGATGCTGGGGGTTCTGTGGGTGCAGTGGCTTATTTGGGTCTGTTCCTAAAGGAAGGCGATTGCTGTCTGAGAAGCGGAACGGGTTCAGCAGAGGGCCCCTGTGATCCAGGCCCCTGTGATCCAGGCCCCTGTTTAAGCACTCCCTTCTCCCTCAGATAAAGCTATTGGCTGTCTTGCAGGTAAGAACCGGTCTTTGGGTTTTGGCTGTGGAAAACACAGTTGAGGTGTTCCCAGCAACAGGCTGCTTTTAGCAGCTGAAGAATGAAGCTCTGTTTTTGCGTGCCAAGGCTTTCTCTGTTGCATGGCTCTCGCCTTCCTTCCAGGCTTAGTGCAAAACTCCCCTGGACTCCTCTGAATAATGCAGCTGGCTTTGCTTGCAGAGCTTAAGATTTAACCATTTCTCAGTGCTCAGGAATGGCCTTCAGTCGGATAATCTAAATCCATGCAAAGAATTTGTGTCTTTATCCTCGGTTTTATTGGCAGACTTGAGTTACATCTGGCAGAGCRAGGCAGGAGGAGCATTTATTTTGTACTTTGGAGCTAAGAAAGCATGTAAAAAAGTTAAACTCKTCCAGATATTGTCATATAGTGAGTCTTTTGGTCAATGATTCTTTAAAAACCTTTAAAGTAAGAATTGCAATGGGCTATTCACAGCTAATGATTTGGGATCAGATTTGTATGCAATTGAAAGATGAATGTGACTGAAGAGAGTTGAGTCTGCAGGGCATATCTGGTTTTGATTTTGAATGGTTAAATCAAAGTGGAATGCGAAGATGGACCTCAGGAAGCCATCTAGTTACAGTTCATCCCCCTGTTGTAAGTGTTTCAGCCTTTTTTCCTGTGATTTTTCTGTGATGCTTTTGCTCCAAGGATGAATTTAAGGCTGCAGTAGTCTCAGCTTTTACCACATCTYTGTCTCTGTCAGGCTCAATTGCTCAGTTTAACAATAACAATTGAAGGAAACTTAATGGAGCAACTTCCCTGGGTACTGTTTCACCTCAGCCTGCCTGGGAAAATGGGTGAAAACTGCTGCAGGAACTCTCTGGGTTTTCTCTTTTCCTAATTGAATGATACGCTTTCATTGGTGATGTTAGCAACATCAGAGAAAGGGAAGAATTCGGGCCTGGGTAGCTGTAATGAGGGGAGCTGGCGGAGCTGAATGGAGTGAAACAAGTGACTCGACCAGAATGGAGCTGAAATTGTGCCCCAGAGAACTGTGACTTCACCCAAACCCGTGTGAAAGCAAGGCCTGTGGGCCTGTGTTAGAAAATACACTTGAGCTCATCGAGTCTGACTGTTAACCTGGCACTGCCAAGTCCATCACTAAACCGTGGCCCCGAGCGCCCCATCTGCATGTGTTTTAAATCCCTCCAGGGATGGGGACTCCACCGCTTCCCTGGGCAGCGTGTTGCAGTGCCTGACAACCCTTTTGGTGGAGACATTTGTTTTCTTACTATGTAGGAACATGAAAACTCTAACGATTGGGTCTGCTTTTGTAATAAAGGTCTTTTTCTACTACCAGGTAGTTTGGGGTCTAGCCAGGCTTTAGTGGAATGGGARTGGTTGGGATGTTGGTGAAGGCCAGAGAGATGGGCAGTGTGATTTGTCTCCATCAGCTGTGAGTGTTGAGCAAACCCCACATCTACTTCCTGCTGCTCCTGGAAGTCAGTGGTGTTGATCTGCCATRGGGGAGCATGTGCATAGCTGGTAGAACACAAAGGAGGCTTTTCAGGTTGTGCCACAGTGATGCAAAGTCCAACTTTTACATATGGTTTAATTTTGAAGTCTGGAGATGAGTAATAATCCTCAAGCCTTTCCTTTAGCAATGTGCTTTTAACTGTACGCAGCCTGGCTGCAGAACCTGTGCTTCTCTATAGTCATGGTGCTGGGCTCTGAAAGTCTTGGTCTCTTCTGTGGAGGAATGAATTCTCTTAAGACTTTGCCGTTTACAATACATTCAAATGAGGTCGCTGAAACAACAGCAGCATGATTGGATTCACGAGTGGCTTTGACTGGTTTTGCTCCAAACCTCCACCTTGCTTTGGGCAATGAAGTGGCACCTGCCTGTAAGACGTTCTTCCTAGTAGGTTGCTTTTATCATCTGAATAACTTGATTCTGTCTCGCCTGTCCTTTTAATCAAAATCCCCACCAAGAAAAGCAGAGTGTCTGACTTGTCAGAGAGGCAATTTGACAGCTTGATTGAACTTGCTCAGGTATTCATTAAGTGCTGCTCAAGATAGCTGGGAGAATGGAAGGGAGAAACTAACAAGGCTCTAGTTTTTAATGTGCAGAGCGTACTCTGTGCATCTCCTGGCATGAGAGGAATGCAGCTTGTTTTGGTGCACAGATGTGTCTGCAATTGCTAGAACCCAGGCAGGATACCTAGAAAGAGTCACAGGGCTMAAAGGACCATCACAAAACAGACCATTGCAGCTATAGTCATCAGTTTGTCTAAGAAACAAAGGGCCTGAGCTTCCCTGGTTCACAGCTTGGTAAATAGTCTTTAATCCATGATTGAATTGGCGTGGCTACATTAAAGGCAGTGTTTTCTGAGAGGCTTGGAAACTGGATGCTGTAGTAAGTGCTTTGTATTTTCAGTAAGCTCTGGGGATTTTTTGTTGTAAAAGCACAGCGTATGTTACTCATTAAACCTCTTTAACTCTTGAACTCGCCTTTGCTAGCAGTTTTGCTTTCTGATTATATATTCTCATAGGGGAACACTTTGCTCTCCAGCACGTGGTGCTGAGGAACCCGTACCCAGATGTGTGACAAGGGCTCATGTTAACTACAATATGAATAACACAGAAGTGTGTTAAAAAGAAATCGATCTAATCCACAGCTATTTTTGTTCTCGCTGCCTGTGGCTTTGTCAACATCAGTAATGARTGTGTACAGAGCTCCACAAAACACGGGGATTTAAAGGCTGTCCTGCTGCGCCGCGTTGGGTTTCAGTGGATTCCTTAATGAGCGAGTCAGGCTCTATATATGCAAAATAATGTTTGGCTTCTAATGGCCAAATTCAGATTGCTCTGAAATTCCAAAGCTTCCTTTGTGCTTCCAAAGGGCAGGTTTGGTCCCAGCAGCCAGAATTCAGTTCATAACTCCCTGACATCAGAGTCCAGCCGCATTGCTTTGCAGGGTGCACATGTGAATGGAAATAAGAACTGCTGGTTTTCCATGTCAGCCTCTGCAAGTGTAGAGCCTGTATTTATGTAGAGCATGTGGGCAGTCTGAATGTGTAAAACTGAGCATATAGACAGGTGGTTGTAAGATCAGGGTACTGGGCACTAAAAATAAAGAACATGTCTGCTGAGGATCAAAGGGAATGTTGTGGAGTGAATGGACATCATCTTTATGCGTGTGCATGCTCTAAAATAAGTTCAGGCTTAAGAACTTGAGTTTAGGTTAAAAAATGTCCTTTTAGTCATCTCCTTTCTCAATCATCTTTCCAAATCGGGTTTCAAACCAAAGTTACATATGGCATTCCTGAGCTCTTCAGCATGACTTCTATTTCTGTGGGTTTATTTTTGGTAGAGAGAAATCTGATATTGTGACCTACATTTCCTGATTGGAGACAGCGAGGAATAATAACTCTACCTGTGATTTCTTTTGTGCTTTTGCTGAAAGACTTTGTTTTACAATACATTTTCCAGGTACGTGAAATAAGAAGGAAAGGCAGTAAGTGCAGATAGTAATTAAAACCACTCTTGTTCTTCAGGATCATTTAATGAAGTGCTCTGCTTCTGGTGCTATGAATCATCTTTGCTCTTGATCCATACAGGATTTGTTGTACATGTGGTCTGATGTGACCAAGCTGCCAGACTTTTCAAGTGCAAACATTGATGCTGTTTAGGTCATGCTTTGGTCTATCACATGTTGGGTATCATTCGTTCTGGGTTTCATTTCATTAGCACTACATGTTATGTAGGGACAGGCCAAGGGGAATGGTGTTAAAGCCATTCATCTGCCAGAGGGGAGATTGAGATGAGCTCTTAGGCAGAAGCTCTTCCCTGTGAGGGTGCTGAGGCGCTGGCACAGGGTGCCCAGAGAAGCTGTGGCTGCCCCATCCTTGGCAGAGTTCAAAGCCAGGTTGGACGCAGGGGCTTGGAGCAAGCTGCTCTAGTGGAAGGTGTCCCTGCGCATGGCAGGGGTTGGAACTAGAGCCTTAAGGTCCCTTCAGCCTGATCCATTCTATGATTAAAACTTTGAGTTATTACTCACTGAGCAATATCTTGGCATCTCCTGTTGTCAAAACCACCCTCAGGAGTTGTAAACACATTGACACATGTGTCTTCCCAAAGCTCCAGCAAGTGAGGCCTGGCATTACAGGTGCCCAGGTGTGTTTGTCCTGCTTTGGGTTGAGCTCGCACGGGTCACGCATAGCTTCCCCATCACAAATTGGTCATGCATGAATACAGACACGGCTGCTCGGGCTCCGCCTCAGTATCTCTGCTGCAACCACAGGGGTTTGGGAGTGAAGTCTGGCACTGATTTCTGAGAGTGATTGGGGGGGGGGGGGGGGGGGGGGGGGGGGGGGGGGGGATAAAAAATAGGTCAGCAAGAATGAAAGGTGCTGACAAGCATATAATAGCTAGAGATTGTTAAAGGGGAAAAAACAGTCTGAAGACTGTCTTTCCAAGTAAGCAAGCTGTTGTGCCTGTGGTTTCCGAGGGTGAAACCATCCGAGGAGGTGAAATAACAGGAAGACACAAGAAGGCTGTGGCAGAACTGGGGACCAGTTTGGGAATTTAGATTTCCTAACACTGCGTTCCTTGAAAGGACACTAAGCAAAGGGAAACACGGCGGTGTGAGCAGGCTGGTTGCTTGGAAAACTGCTCTTTGGAGTAACGCACCCTGGTTGTGAGTAGATTGAGGATGTGGAGAGGGCATCTTTCTGTGCCAGCTCTGGTTAGTCAAACTTCTGCTCTTCATTTCTGTGATGTAAGGATGAAAAATTGCATCACAGAAAACAACTACTGGGGAGTCAGACACTGAAGTGGCAGCTTGTCTCTGAAGCATTATCTGTGCATGTATCCTCTTTAGCTGAGGTTAGGCCCATGTTGCCTTTCACGAGGCAAGTGGGAACAGGTATCACAGCAAAAAACATCTGTGCAAACTGCCCTGATTCACCAGCTACGAGCATGTGTGCAGTGCAGCTGTGAGGACAGGGACTTCTGAACGGCTGATATGCTGCTCTCAGTCAAATCACTGGTGTCATCAAAATAGCCCTTATGGCACATGTGAGGCATTGGATTGACCTCTTCCCTAGAATAAGCTCCAGTTGCTCCTGGCAGGCTCTCGGGACCTGCTGCTCTCACTGTTCTTTCCATTTTCCAAGGCCGGGTTTTAAGTTTCTGCCTGACTTCTCCAGTATCTAGATGCTCAGCAGTGAGCCTGAGCAGCAGCCAAAAGCCTCACTGTAAGCAATGGAGAAGGACAGAGCAGGATCTGATTCTTCTTTCCAGAAATGATGGATATTTTGATGTAACTTGCACCCGAGTTCCTTGTGCTGAAAAGAGTTCTTACATAGCATCAAAGTGCCCCCCCATGCACATAAACTTGCACCTTAAAGAAAGGTGATGGCATTAAAATCCTGAAAATGCTCTTCATCTGGGAGCTTAGGAGAGGTCTCCTGCTGAAAATGGCTCTGGGAGTACGTGGCTCCTCCTTCCTGTACAAGCATTTTATTTCCTATTTTGACACTAACTCTTTGTTCTTGTTTTCAATGTAGGAGCCGTAGCTCTTCTGCCCACTTGTAAGTGCAACTGGTATGGGTAATGGTGTGAGAGAAGGCCAAGCAGATTTCCAGCGGCAGGATGTGGAGCCCATTCCATCAACCCATCTGCCACCAGAGGTAAGGGCAGGAGGTTGTTGAGTGTGAGAGAAGAGCTGCATGGCTGTGGTCTGAAGGGAGGATCTCACTGGGATTTGAGCTGCAGAGTACTGTAAGAGTTGCAGTGTACGTGCAAGCCACTGGAAGTGTGACTTTTGCTCTCTCTGAGCATAGCCAAGCAGTTCCAGCCATCTGGGAAGAGCTGACAGGCAGGCATGGCTGCTTTCATGGGTCAAGGTTATGTCTTGTTGCATCTTTAGTGGCAGAGCTGGGAAGGGAGGCATAAGCCTGGCTTTCCCTGCTGTTGTTAGACTCTTGTTAGAAACACTGGGGAAGAAGGTGACACTGAACCTTGGTCTGATTTAGGCTAAAACTCAGGCTGAAGTTCACTCATGTCTTTGCATGGCTACTCTTGTGTTTAGCACCAGACMGGCAGAGGTTGGAAGGGAAAATTGAACTGAACCACTTCTTTTGGTAATAAACATTAACTTTCTCRTTGTGAAACATTCTGAAGAAAGAAAAACGTGAACTCCTCCACCCAAACACACAACATATCACAAGTTCGCATTCTTGAGTCTTGTCTCAACTTGTCTTACAGTCTGTAACCTTCATGGTGTTAGATTTCTAGTCATTTACTTGCTTTCTGCCCATGTGTTAGGAGAAGATAGCAGCTTTGTAAGTATGAACTGTGGTAGGAATGTCAGTAACAAACCACTGCCATTCCATTTATCATAGTAGGAAACCTGTCTTGGTTTATTCTGAGGATCTTGAGAACAATGTGGAAATAGGGCTTGTGTCTTGCTGGAAGGGTTGGAAAGACACTTTCCTTCTTTCCATGCCTAAATCATGAGGAGGTAGCGGCTGAGCTTTTGGAGATCTCAGCAGGGATGTCCTGSCTTCAGCTGTACAACAACAGTACAACTTAGAGGTGACAGCCCTTGGAATGTTCCAGCTCAGCAGACAGGTCCAACCTTTGTGCTTCATGAGCTGACCAGGACTTTACTGTGCTTGAAATTTTGAAGAGAATTTGGACCCAAGCCCTTGAGAGCATGGTAAATGCTGCGGCAAAAGTAAAATCTTACAGCTTTTGGTTAGGCTTGACTGTGTCACACTGAGCAATGCTTTGTTCCAGGAGACCCGGGAGAAAAAGAAAGTACTCAACTCCCTGATGTCTGGTGCATTGGCTGGTGCTGTTGCTAAAACTGCAGTAGCTCCACTGGACAGGACAAAAATCATGTTTCAAGGTGAGTCCTGATGGCTTTTGCAGAACGCTCTTCCTTTATTGCTGGCAGAATCCAAAAGAGAATCCCTCTGACCTGCTCAGCCTGTGCTCTGGTGCTTCGCCCTCCTTCAGGCTGCAGAGACCTGGCAGGATGCTGACAGAATAGTGACGTTACCACAGTGACTTGAGTCTAAAAAGCTACTGCTTGGTTCTTGGTAGGATTATTGCAGGTGTCGGTCAGCTCTGTGTCTGGCCCATCCTACTGAATCCAAGTCTCATGGTTGTCAGCAGGAGTTTTGTTCTTTCAGGGTAACACAGTGATGGTGCCAGTGGCTCGTGGATGTTGACTGGCCACATGTTTTCCTATACCAGGGAGACTTTTGGAGCATAGAGTTTATAGACAGTGTAAGTCAGTGGTTGARGGGTGATTGGTAATGCTCTGGGTGTCTGTGTCTGTTCAGCTTGGGGAAATAAGGTGAGGAGGGGCCAGGAGCGATAGAAGGAGATGTGGTGACACTGGAGGGAGGTAATTGAGTTTCTTGCTGAAGGCTGAATGCCAGGTTCTGCCTCCTCAAATGTATTCAGGCTTTTCTACTAAGAGATGCATTGGATTGCAGCTGAGTTGGTTTTGGTTGAGGTGAAATTAATGAGGAAAAGCACTGCACAAGCATTCAAGCTGGCATACCTGGCTTTGTGTTCCAAAGCCCTTTCTGGAACCCGCAAAGTGTGTCACTGCAAATGAAATGCATCTAATTGGAATAGAAAATTCTCACGTGTTTAGTGGGATTTGGGTTTCAGCCCCATCCTGGGCTCTGTGCAGTTCCCTGTTGCAGTGCAGGATCTGTCAACCACGCTAATTGTCCCAAAGGGAAGAGTGCAGACTGTTAATACAGTAGATACTTGGTGAAGCCAAGAATTTTAAATCTGGTTGACATCCCAGATTAAATGAATTGGGTAGGTTTTAATCTAATCCCTGGATGACATTTAATTTTGAATTGACTTTCATTTGACATGGTTTTCATCCTTCACGTAGCAGAAGCTGAGGTTTGGAATAGCAGGGATAGAGATCAGGGAGTTGAAGCTGTAGAAAGCTAAAGCCTGGGCTGGCTGCAGGCTGAGATTGCATCTGTGACCAGATGCTTGGGCAGCAGTGAGTACGTGCTGTGCTTCCTCATCAGAACAAACACTGCAGTTCATCTGAGGTTGGAAATGGATCGGAGGTGAGATGGAAACGGCAGAACCGGGATGAGTCAACAACTGTCCATATAAATCACCTTTAATTTGCACAGGGCCTGCATTTATAGAAAGACCTGTTTGGTTTGGCCCATTAACCTCGCTGCAAGGGAGAAGATTAAAATGTGCCTAGTCTGACCAATTCCTTAGTATCTAACGGGCTTCTTCGTTTCTTGCTTTCCTGAAGGATTTTATTCTGGGCCCTCTTCACTGCCTGTGAAGAGGGAAAATATCTTGGGCCATGTGAGTGTAGGAAGGTTGTCCCTTGAACTGGAGACTGAAGAATTCCCCTGTGGGAGAGGGAAAGCAGCTCTGTTCCATTGTGGGGCCAGTTGCGATTGGTTATTGAGGTGGTGGTGTTATTAAAAATGTTGAATTGCAGAACAGTGTGGTGAAAACGTATTTGCATGTGATGCTTGATACACTTGAGAGGTTACAAGTCTCAAATGAGTTTGAAAGCAACTGCAATAGACACTTAATTGGAACCATGTTTCATTAGTGCTGCTGCTCGCGTTTTTAGCCTGGGCTTCCTTCCTGCGGGAGGAGTGTTACAAAACAGAGCTGCTGAATGCCAAAGAAATCCTGCTTCCAAATGCCTGGTGTGTTACATGGCTAAAGAGATGCTGTCAGTTTGAATGGAGGCAAGAAAAGAACCCCAGTGTTGAGTTTTGCTGGGATGAAACCATTCCTGGGTGGAGCCTCCCTAAACAGACCACTTCTTTGCTGGATTCTAGCATTAGTCTGGAACCAGGGCATGGGAATGCTCGACTAAGAGAAAGGGTCAATGCTGGTCTGAGTTTTATATGTTAATTGTTTGATGTATTCATTTATTTTTAGTGCTTGAAGTGTGGCACAAACTGAGAGCATTGTCATAACAGTCAGTGGAAAAACGTATGGATGTGCTAAAGAGAATTGGGGAGCGCTGACCAGTGGAAAGTCATTGTTTATTATAAAGAATCTCTATTTCCTCTTGCATTAATTCTTTTGCTTCTATTTTTATCCCTTAGATAAAACACCTGTATGGTTTATTTGATCCATCTAAATGTATTGCAAGACCTAATGCTCATTTTTTCTTTTTAGTGTCTTCAAAAAGATTTTCTGCCAAGGTGAGGTGATATGTCTGTCTGCTGTTGACCTGAAGAGTTTGATTAATGGTAGTAATAGCCCTAACAACAGCTTTTGTTTGTATTTATTTCCCTTTCTTGCTTGGGTCTTATTAGCAGCACTCGTAGTGAAAGAGCACAGAGGGAAAAACTGGAAACAGTATTTGTAATAGTCCTGAGGCCAGTGCTCTCTTATGTTCATGTTTAGTCCAGTGCCTCACACAGAGGGGCCTTGGTTCCTCCTTCATGCTCCAGGTTCTACCTGTGCCTTTGTTTTGTCAGCCCTTCTCCTGTGGCTGCTCTCTTTCCCCCAGCCCCCACTGGAGTTGTTGCCAAGTGTGGAGGGACTTTGAATTTAGGAGCTGATCGCTATCATGGCTTGCTGACTGTTTCATGGCATGCACGTTCCAGCTATCCCATGTGTGCTGTGCTCATATGTGTAATCCAGATGCTTCTGTCTTTTACTAAGATTAATTTGGGTTGAGAAAAGGTTTGTGCAGGCAGCATTCCAGCTCTGTGCCTTGCCTGTGGAGGGAAAATGAAGATGTCTTGAACCTAAACCTCTTGTCTTCATGACTGGTTCTTTTTTGCTTTGATGTATCTGATGCAGTCTCCCCAGAGAATATGTTTTAGTTGCAAACATGAACAGCTGATACCAGCTTACCGTGGTTGGGGTGGGAAGGAGGATTTGGAGAGGTTAAGCTATAGGGTCACCTTTTCTTCCACTATTGTTTGGACTCCTCCTTATCATGATCTCCCTTGTCTGACCTTTGATCCATTGCCTGCAGGAAGCCTACAGGCTGATTTATCGCACCTACCTCAATGAAGGCCTCTGGAGTCTCTGGAGGGGGAACTCAGCCACTATGGTCCGTGTGATCCCCTACGCTGCCATTCAGTTCTGTGCACACGAAGAGTACAAGCAGCTCCTGGGGAGTTACTACGGCTTCCAGGGAAAGTAAGATGCAGTGTGGCTTTGATCCTTGCTGAGGAGGATGGAGCAGTCTGTGGGACCATAGACTGGAGAGAGGGAGGGAACACATTGCTCAGTTGAAAGCCCTGTTTGGACAGAGTTACTCTGGCCCCCCTCATGTTGGCTTTGCAGAACAGGGTGTGTGCGAGAGGCCTGAGCAAAGGGCTGGGCTTCTAGTCGTGCACAGGGGAGATCTTTGTGAGAAGAAGACCCCATCTTCTAGAGGCGTGAGCAAGAAGTGGCCTAGACACTGAGTTAGCACTTCCCTGTGCTGAGAGTAGGCAGGCAAAACAAAGAGGTTTTTCTTTGCAGAAGCAACAAGAATTCAGCCTTGCGCTGCTGAGCCATGTGCGTGGCCTGAATCTCTTGCTTTTGGGCATGTAGTGTCTGAGACACCTCAAGTCAGGCTTTTTGTTCTCAACAAAGATATTCTCTAAGCCTCTGTCTTGTTGTTTGTGGCAAACCACAGCTGCTTCATCCCCAACCCACCCAACTCTCTTCAGTACACAGGCAGGGAAGGGATTCAGTAGCAGGTAGAGTAGAGCCCTGCTCAAAAGCCACGTAGTATTTCCATCTCCAGGTGATCTGTTTGGTCTCTTCTCTCACCTTGCTTTAGAGCGCTGACACCCTTTCCTCGATTCATTGCTGGCTCTCTGGCAGGCACAACGGCTGCCATGTTAACCTACCCTTTGGATATGGTCCGTGCTCGAATGGCTGTCACGCCGAAGGAGATGTAAGTGCCTAATGAAAGCAAGTACAAGCACCACGAACAATTGCAGCACTTTCTTTTAAGGTCAGATGACTTTATTCCCATTTTCTGGGTCACTTCTTGCTCGGAGCCTTTGGTGTAATAAACCTCTTACTGCTGGGGTCTGAGCACTGATTAAATGACCAGAGCCCTGGTTAGTCCAGGGTCTGGAAGGAGATCGATACTAAAAGACCTCACAAGTAAAACCGGGGGGGGGTGGGGGTGGGGGGTGGTTCTTGAGGAGGCCAACTGGCACGATACCTCCGGAAGAGCTCCAACAGATAGGACAGCATGTTGTGATAGGGCAATGGGAGAGCTGGTGACAGGCTTCTCCATCTGCAGACAGGCTTCTGAAATCCCTTCTGAGCTGTTGGATGAGCTCAGAGCCCAGAATTAATTAATTGTTGATCCTTCAGAAAGTCCTGTTGGAAATATTCCTGGTGCGTGCAGTCACTAACCAGTGCAGATTTGCTTTTCCTGTGTCCACGTGCTAGGTACAGCAATATTGTTCATGTCTTCATCCGAATATCCCGAGAGGAAGGATTGAAGACATTGTACAGGGGATTTACACCAACCATCATTGGAGTGATTCCGTATGCTGGGCTTAGCTTCTTCACCTATGAGACGCTGAAGAAACTACATGCAGGTAAAGGCAACTTGCTCTGCTTTCAAATGAAATGCTGTAGGCTTTTGGGCAACTTGAGATGTTTGAATTCTGTGGTATAAGGCCTTTTCCTGGCCTTGTGCCTATTGCAAAGTTCTAGAATCATAGAATAGTTTGGGTTGGAAGGGACCATCAGAGGTCATCTAGTCCAGCCTCGCTGCAATGAGCAGGGACATCTTCAACTAGATCAGGTTGCCCAGGACAACTGTGCTTGTGGAGCCTTGTGCCTCCATCTTTCTGATTCTAGACTATGAAGAAGGCAAGCTGTAGAAAAGCAGTATCTGTCTTGCTGAGGAGCAAGAGGGCGTAAGTCCTGGGTGCAGAAGGACTTGGTTCCATACCAAGTCAGCTACCAACCAGTCCTAGGAGCTCGGGCACTCAGTCCTCTCTTTGGCTCTCCACCCGCTTGACCCTAACCATGTGTTTTCTTCTAAGAAGCTCTCTAAACGGTGCTCCTTTCTCTTTCCCAGATCACAGTGGGAAGCTGCAGCCATCCCCCCCAGAGCGCCTCTTGTTTGGTGCCTGTGCAGGTTTGATTGGCCAGTCAGCATCTTACCCCCTGGACGTGGTTCGCCGGCGGATGCAGACAGCGGGGGTCATGGGACACACGTACAGTTCCATCCTTCTCACCATGCAGGAGATTATAAGAGAAGAGGGACTAATCCGTGGCTTGTACAAAGGACTCAGCATGAACTGGGTCAAAGGTCCAATTGCAGTGGGAATAAGCTTCACAACCTTTGACCTGATGCAGATCCTTCTCCGTAAATTACAGCACAGCTCTAATGTKGAAAGGTAGTAGCTCAATCCTCACAGTCCTTGCTGGGGAAAAGTACAACACGTGTAGAAAGAGCAATGCTAGCCTTCCCTCACCTCATACCTGCTCTCCTGCAGCTGAGAACTCACCTTTACTTGTTTGTTATTTTCTGTTGTTGGATTTTCTTCTTTTTAATGAGCCTCTGAGTTACTTGGAAACCTCAACCTGAAACTAATGCTTTCCTAAGCAAACTTCTTCCTAGAACTGCAGAACCGAGTCCTCTGCAGTAGCTGTCTCACCCTTCTGGTTTACTCTCTGATACCAGGAGTGGAGCCTCTCAAACAAAACCATGCTGCTGCTGGCTCCTCACCTGGGTCTCCGTGGGCAGATGAAGCGGTGGATGATGAAAGAGAGGACTCGGTGCTAGTGGAATGAACCCCTGAATCTGGGAAGTGACTGCTATTCCCGGTAGGCAGTTCTTAGTTATTGAACATGTGTTAGCTGGTGGCAGTCTGCCAAGTGCAATATTCCAGTTTGTCTGTAGGGAATTCCAGATTCCTCTGACCTGTAAACATGAGTCTCCATAAAACAGGACACAGCAGGATTTAACAGGTCCAGGTCACTTCCAAAACATAAGAAGTTGAATGTGGGCTCTGGCTGGAAACACTGTCCTTTTTCAAATGTTCTTATTTCTGGGTTGAGTTGCATAAAATATCCCTTGCTCCAGCATCCTTCTGAGATTACCAAAGACAGAGGCCATCAGGAGAGGAAAATTCTGAGCAGTTTGGGAAATCAAATCCTCATGTTTGTTGTCAATGTTGAGGAGGGGCTGTGCCTGGATTCACAAACTGGATTGAATTGACCTGCAGTAGTGCTTTTGGGCTCCCCAAACCTTTCTGTTGTGGTTATGGTCTTAAAGGCAGCGTTTTCTGAGGGATTTGGCAGACCATAATGTTGGTGCACTAGAAAAGGAAGTGTTACAGACTTGAAATTTCAGCAGTTTTATCCTTCAGTATTATTGTTGCTGCTTTATGCAAGAACAAACATCAGGGAGATGCAGACCCAGCGATCCTGAGAGGCTCTTCACGTCCGGTGAACGTGGCCTGGCAGTTGGCTCGAGCTGCTGGTCCTGCTTATGAACAATTTTGTTGTCTTATGGTGCCTGCTGTGTAGGTTGTGTCCCCTCTGTTCATTAGTCCACACCTAAGCCCACTTGTTTTTATTCCTAGAGTTCTTCTGGACCAACTGGGTCCTTGGGAGAATGGGGGTGCCCAAGCCAGTATTGACCCTTTAGAAATGAGAACCTAGTGCCAATCATTTCCAGCTGCAATCTGAAAATGAATGGGAAAGAACCTTTCAGTGTTTCTATTTGAGATCAGTTTTCAGGGAAATAGAGATTTTTGGGGGTGGTTTTGGTTTATGTTCCATTCCTAGCTGAAATCTGGAGTGTAACAAAGGTCACAGCAAACTTCAGRCTTCTCTGAGAATCAGATGACATAAGCTAAGATTAAAAATCCCTTTCCAGCTGATATAGCCCATAGTGTATTAAAGAAAACTAAGGTGTCATTTAAACGCTGTCCTTTTCTGGTGTATTTAGCTGTTGTAGTTTGAGCCTTGTGTCTTTATTAACGGGACTGGAGGTAATTGCACAATTGGTAGAAATAGCTTTCTCCTTTCTTTTGCATTTGCACGTGTTCTTTGGAGCATAACTTGCTTCTAATGCCAAATATTTCCCCAGGAATCGAGCACCTACACTTCCAGTTTGTGGACATGGCAGAAAACCAGTGTGCTGAAGTATTAGCATGTGTGGTGTTCCCAGAACACATGGGATCGATCATGCTTTAACACTCATGGATAAGTGGGGTATTAACCTCAGTGATTTCTGCCTCCAAGTCCACAAATGATGATTTCCATTGTGAAACTGCAGTCGCTGATTTACCTTGTGATTAATGTTAGGTGTTGCTGTTTTCAGAGTCTTTAGAGACGGTAGCCATGAACTCTGTACAGTTTTTGCTCCCATTGCTAGGGGATGATCAGCTGTTCCCTTTGGGTGAAATTTTGTTTAGTCCTATGCAAGAGCTCTGATTTCTTTTCTCCAATGGAGAAGCCAATTACTCCTGCTCTTGTGTTTATCTTGTGTGGCCCAGGGAGGAAATCCTGAGGCAGTTGTATCCTACCACAAAAGGGAGGTAYAGACCAGCAACCACGTGTGCCAGCGGTTGACTCTGTGTGTGTATGTGTCTGACTGTGTGCACAATCTATGCCAAGCTCTCTCTCAGCTTGGAAGCTGCTGRTTCAAAGCACAGTCCTTCCTGCCCAGCCAATGGGTACTATATGAAGACAAGAGGAGGAAGGTGAACTGTGGCATCCAAGCTAGAGTGAGCTCCTTTGCTCCACAGTATGGTAGGTCATCTCAGAGGCAAGTGCAGTAGTGCTTGTCTTAGGAGATGATGAGCATCGCTGAACCTCCGTGGCAACAGAGGTGGCTTAATTCCTCCTGGGTCCTGACAGAGAAAGGATTTACACTGGATGACTTGCCTCTTGCTTGGGACTGAACGGGAGGGCAGATCTGCACAAGGTACCTTCTGTTGTGTCTGGAGTACATGAAATGAAAAGGGGCCTGTGGAGGAGGCAGCTTCTGCTGAGCCCAGCATCTCCCACCACGGTGCAGGCAGCTCATCGAGGGCTTGGGGACTCTCAGCTGAGAAACAGGACCTGAAGCACAGCCAGGCTTGAAGCATTGGGCTCAGATCAGTTGGTCCTGAATGAACCCCTGATTTTAATTCAGTGGAATCTTAGCCAAACACATTTGCCCAAGTTCTGCAGGCTGAGTGGTGGTTCAAAGATGCATCTCTGAATTCAGTCTCTGGTGGGTTTGGTGCTTTTGTTTCTTGGGGAGGAGTGTTCAGAGCAACTGTGTGTTATTGCATTGGGTTCTTTCAAGTAAGGTTGGTTTTGTTTTTACTTTTATGTTCCCTCTCTGACTGGAATGTAGGAAAGGAAAAACAGAGTGTTCCCTTCCCCTCTCCTAATCCCTGCATGAATTGAGACGTTCCAGATCTCTCTGCTGCCTCAATGAGTGCCCGAGGAGTTTTGGGCATGCTGATTTGGAAAGGGGGGGGGGGGGGGGGGGGGGGGGGGGGGGGGGGGGGGGGGGGGGGGGGGGGGGGGGGGGGGGGGGGGGGGGGGGGGGGGCTGTGCTGGCCAAGAAGGTCCATTGCCTTTAGCTCTGAGAGAAATCTAACAGGACTACTCTCTAGTTGTTCTCTTTAGAACTTCTTTATTACCACAAATTCCCTAATGTTTCATCTTACTCTTCTCAAGTACCTTGCTTTTATTTCCAAGTCATGTTTCTCTTTATTCCTTAATGTGTTATTGCCAAACATTAACCTATGTGTTTATTGTCCCCCCTCTGCTCTCCTTCCCTCCCTGCTTCTGCACCTTTAGTCCCGCACGAGCACTTCAAGAAAATCAGGTCCAATGAAATGCGTCCAAAATGACAAATTGCAGCTTTGATAATGAAGCCCAAACAGCCCAGCTCAGCTTCCCCCTCCCAGGCAAG
This sequence comes from Aratinga solstitialis, assembly GCA_902168055.1. NCBI lineage: Eukaryota > Metazoa > Chordata > Aves > Psittaciformes > Psittacidae > Aratinga > Aratinga solstitialis. The sequence goes on along the minus strand of CABHOG010000087.1, from coordinate 417,397 downwards.
GGATGCTTGTGTGTGGAGACAAGAAGTTAAAGGCCCTAAGTGATGGGGCAGAAGGTTTTGTTTGAAAGGATCTTGAACTCCTTGTCCAGCCCCAGCACCTTCGCTTTCCCTTAGCACCTTCCCTTCACGAGCTGTGGAATGCTGCTGCTCCTTCATGTTCCCACTCTTGATACCTCCAGTGATGCCCACGTGCTCTGTGGAAGTGGCTGCTTGCTGGGTATGAGGCTTGGGGAGAGCTCGTCCTTCTGGGAGGCTCCAAGGGTCACTTGGGGAACTTGGATATGTGAGAGGTGGGATCTGAGCTGGCTTCTTGTCAGCCCGTTTGCCCTGTGCAGACCTCTGCCAGCGCCCCAGGAAGCCAGAGCTGCCCATGAGCTGGCTGCTGGTTGGCAGGATCGAGAGAGGAATTGCAGCCTCTTGGGGCATAAAGTCACTGGGAGCCATGAGCTGGGTTGTGTGATGGAGCTTTGGTACTCTGCGGGAGCTCTCCAAAAGCAGTTTCATAGCTTCTGTGTTCAGACAGTGGTACTTTGTGAACTTCTTGCTGCCTTCTGCCTAGAAGGATTGCCGTCTTCACCCTTTAGTGTCTTTAACACAGGAGCAGAGAGGCATGAAAAGAAGCTTGTACACTGTGGCAACCCCAAGTGAGTCTGGTGCCAGCCTTGGGTGGGCAGGAGGAGGGGGGGAATGCAGTATGATAGTTCCCATACTGATTCCTCAGTGCCTGGCTGGGTCCTTGAGCCCTGCAGGGAGCCAGGATGTACATTATGGACCCTCCTTTCCCGGCCTGGGCCAGAGGAGGAGGTGGCCTTCCTACAAAACAGCCTTGATTGCTTCTTGTAGGGGCTGATTCCTCCCATTCTCCCCATGTGAGGCAGGTTTCCCAGCGCTGCTCACTGTGTGGTCTATGCATATATCAGCACAAACACTGTTCGATTGCCTTTTGTCCTCGCCATCCCTGTGTGTGAGAGCGAGCGTGTGGGTCGACTTTGACTGCTTTTTCTTGGATCTGGAGTTCTATTTTATTGCAGTGAAGACACTTTGTTATATGATGTTTATATATTTGAAGATTTGTGCCAAGAGAGGATGTATATTTAATAAAAAATCTATCATTGACTTTGCAGGCTCCTGGGGGATGTCTCCTGTTGCGCATTGTTGGTACCAGAGGTGGGTCTGGCACGTCCGGGTGGATTTGAGGGACTAAGCAGAGGGATGCCTGGGGCGAACAAAGCGGTACAGCCTGTGGGTTTCACTGTGCCTCCCACCACACATGGAGCACACAGAGGTGGTCGCTGCTTTGGGCAGTGGGGAGCAGCTTGAGGCACGGACAGGAGCACCGGAGGTGGTTCAAGCGCTGTCCCTGCAGCATGGGACGGGTGTGCAGTGGCAGCAGGTGGCACTGTCGGCTCAGCCACGGCCCGGTGCCTTCCCCCAGGTTGGGGACCCCCACGCCCCCCCGCTGCTGCTCGGCTCTTGGGGCTTCCCGGCTGCCTTTCGTGTCCAGTGTAGATGTGACACTGCGAGGTTGGAAGGTCCCAGCGCTCCCGCAGGAACCTCCCCACAGCCCCAGGCTGCTCCTAGGACAGAGCACTGCAAAATCCCAGCCCGGGTTGGATTGGAAGGGACCTTAAAGCTCCTCCAGCTCCAACCCCTGCCACGGGCAGGGACACCTTCCATAGAGCAGCTTGCTCCAAGCCCCTGTGTCCAACCCGGCCTTGAACGCTGCCAGGGATGGGGCAGCCACAGCTTCTCTGGGCACCCTGTGCCAGCGCCTCAGCACCCTCCCAGGGAAGAGCTTCTGCCTAAGAGCTCATCTCAGCCTCCCCTCTGGCAGGTTAAAGTCAGTTTAAAGCCAGATGTTTCTTGGTGCTCCAAGCAGGAAGCGCTCTGCAGGATGCAGGCAGTGAGGGCAGCGAGGGCTTCTTTTAGATGGAGATTGGTCTCACTGCTTCCCTCCCTGCCCCGGGCACAAAGGAAGAGTTCTGGGAGCTTTCCCATCCCTGGGCTTCTCACCACCTGCAAGAGCCAAAGGTAGAGGTGCCCCAGCGTGCTGCAGGGCTGGATGTGGGTCACCACACGAACTCCTGGGGCCCATCCAAATCCTGGTGCAAAGCCTCTGTAGCAACACAACGTCGTGGTTGTGGCTCTGCTGGAGCTGGAGCGTGGCCCTTTGCAGGGCCCAACCTGTCCCATGTTCTAAATAAAGCAAAGATGCAAAGAGTGAAAATAATCCTGGCCAGACAACATGGGGGGGGGCTTTCCCTGCAGTTGATGTGGCCCAATTGCAGTGCCTGTGGCTCTGTCTCCTGCTCTTGCCCAGTCTATCATTCATTGTCCCTGCCTGAGAGGGTCACGTCTGGGCAGGTCTCTGGGGAGGAACTGTCTGCGTGTCTGCATGCAGCACAACCCCAGGCCCTAGCAACCGTCCTGCTGCCCTGCCCGCTCAGCCCTGCCCCATGCTGAAGGAGAATGAGATAAATGAGCCATCAAGGCAGCGGGGCTGGCTTTTAATGGCACACTGCGGGCTGGAGCCAGTCCCCTTCATCCCAGCCCTGGGGCAACCGCTTCTTCCTTGCACCTTTCCASCCCTGGCTTGCTAACGGTGCTGCCGGAGCCACATTCCTCCTGGGCCCGTCAATGCTGCTGCTCTGGGCTCCCGCTGGTGGCAAAAGGGGATTTTCCCCATCGCCTTTTTGCCCAAAAAGGGCTTTTCCCGTGCCCACAGCTTGGAACTCAGGAACCAGGCGGAGGAGGTGGCGGGATTAGTCCTGTTCACACCAGGCAGAGGGCTGCCTTCTCATCCCAGTCCCTAGCAAAAGGGAATTAAGCCCATTACAAGGCTATCAAATAGGATCAGAGCCCCTCTCCCTTTCTCTGAGCAGCCCAGACCTGTTAATCCTTTTTCATGCAGCTGGACCTGCACCCACGGAGCAGCGGGGAAGCTGGAACAGGCACAGAGCTGGGCTGTGATGGGTGAACATGAGTGTAATGAGGGTTTGGTCAAGACCTCGACCTCTTCCCCTCGCTGCAATAGCACATCTGGGGGGTTCCTGCTCACCCAGCCAAAGGCCCTCACACGGTGGGACCCCCTGCCCTGCTCGAGGGGTTCAGGGCTGCAAAGTGCCAACAGAGCAGCAGATTTTAGGATTGCAAAGAAGTCTCTGGGTTACTTCTTTATTTCTAAACCAGCCTGAGGCTTTCACACGAAGCAGAGGGACGACCCAAGGAGCTCCAGCGCTGCTGGCCAGAGCAGTGACCCTACAAACACACTCACCTCCAGCCAACGGAGGCAGATGGGTGACAGCAAACACCAAAGTCCATCCTGGCACAAGCTGCTGCTCCACCACACACAGGCGATGCCCACGGAGCCTCTGCCCAAGGTGTAACACCCAGGGCTGGCAGGAACCGCTGCGTCAAGGAGAACACAGCAGCAGAACCGTCCCCACATTGGGCCAGAGCAGGCAGCAGCAAACCCAGCTCCAGGGCTCGGCTCCTCCATCACCACCCAGGGCCAGGAATGGGGACAAGGGCTGGAGGGACCCGGAGCAGCAGCGGGGTCAGAGCAGGCACAGTGGTGATCGGTGGCAGGAGCAGGCAATGCTCATGCCGGCCCCGAGGCAGAAACCCCATCACAGCAAGAGCCGGCAGCCGAAACATCCCCAGTGTGAGCGTCCACGTGTGCCATGGGAAACCAGCCGAGGCAGGAGCGAAGGGACCAGCAGCCGGGCACCGCCGGTGCCCCCCAGGCTTCCCCCAGTCAGGAGGCTGCCAGGTACTGGTGGAAGTAGAGGCCGAAGAGGCTGGTGACGACCTGGCAGGCGGCCACCCACCACGTGAGGAAGGCGAAGAGCCCGCGGAAGAAGAGGGGGGTGAAGATGCCTCCCAGGACGGCCGTGACCTGCTCCATCGCGGCACGCACGTCCTCAGCACCGGGGCGCCACGGGGCCACCGCCGCTGCCGCGGGCACAGGAGGGGGCTCCGGGTACAGCCCCCACGAGTGGTGCCCTGTGTGACAGAGGGGACAGCGCTGTGGCCCCATCCTTGTGCTACAGATGTGCTGACAGCCGAGTCCCAGCACACTCACTGCATGCATTATGTTCATGCCAACTGCAAACCACGATCTGAGAACGGAGGGATGCTGATGGCTTGAGGATGACTTCTAGGTCTCATCCTGCCCCTCCTAAGCCCCCCCATGTTCCCACATCCCACCATTTCCTTACCCAGCGTCTTGAGGAGCAGTGTGCAGTGGAAGGTGAGGATGATGGGTCCCAGGTACTGCAGGCTGACCACGGAAACATAGCAGTAAATCCTTGTGATCTGTGAGCAGCGGGGATCAGCAGGAGGCCGGAGGCAGGACCCCACTCCCGTCCCAACTTCCACATCCAGACCTTGCGCTGGATCTCCAGGACAGGGATGCGCCCGGCTTCCTTCCTCATCTGCTCCACCCAGCGCTCGGCCAGGCCCAGGTACGCCTGGAGGTGATGCCGGGTGACAGCCAAGCGCAGCAGGCAGAGGCCAATGATGGTCCAGAGGCGCGCGGTGTTGTAGGCAGAGTCCGACATGCTGGGCCAAGAGCAAGGGGCTGTCAGGGAGATGTGGGGTCCAGAACCTCCCTGCGCCCCAGAGGGTGTCTGATGGCAGAGGTGGTGGTGGGAAGGATGGGGTTGGTATTGGATGAGGTGGCCTGGGCACCTGTGCCTCAGTTTCCCCTCGACACAGGGATGCTGGGGCACGGTTGGCCCTGCTGCTGGTGCCACACTTACATCTGCACTGTCTGCTTGCCCATGGGCGCGTGGAGCAGGAAGTCCCGTGAGATGGGCTTGATCCACATCACCACCACGAGGACGGGCGCCAGGAAACTCCCATGGAGCAGGACCCTGCAGCGAAGCCATCCCTGACCCCTGTGCAGCCACTGCCCCCGCTCCCTCCATCCCCCTGCAGGCATTGTCCGGTCCTCACCCGTGGCTCCTCCACCCTCTCCCACCACCAAACCTCTGTGCTCTGCAGCCACAGGTCTGGGGGGGGTCCCTGCACTGACCCTCCCAGCTCCCTCCCCACCCGCAGCTTTCACCCACTGGGTCAGGGGCTTGTCAGCCGCCATCCGGAGAGCATCGAGGTGCGTCTGGGCCAGGCGCAGCCCTGGGAAGGTCAGGCAGGCACCCAGGAAGGAGCACAGGGCCACCAGCCCCAGCTTGAAGGCCAGCTTGGCGATGGGCAGCCTGCAGAGGAAGGGGGTAATGCAGGAGGGGATGGGTCGGCCCCATCCCCAGTGAACCCTGGACGGGCTCCCGCCCCACACCCTCCAAATAACCTCCTGGAAACCCCATTTCCCCATCAACTCACGTCCACTCCCAGCCCCGCTGCTTCAGGATGCTCTCCAGGTTGGTGCTGACTCCAGCCAGCGCTGCAGGGAGTGACCCCCATGAGTGGGGTGCCCACAGCCCCCCACTGCCCACCCACCTCTCCCCGGCCCCCCTCACCCACCGGGCTCCAGGCCGAACTCCAGGTAGTCCTCACGGATGACCAGGGCCACCATGGCGAGGAGGAGGAAGAAGAAGGCGAAGGTGAGGCAGACAGAGCGCTCGCCCCCCTCCTCTGAGCGGAAGTAATGGTGCATCACCATGAAGAAAACCTTGCTGCGCGTGAGGGGAGGATGTCAAGGAAACCAGGAGCTTCAGGACCAATACCAGCAGGACCCCCCTGCTCATCAGCACGTCACAGAGCATCTGCATCATTAGGCCGGTGCCACCTTCTCTGCTGGAAGGTTCTCATGGGACACCTTTACAGCTCATCACTGAGTGCTTTGTAAATCCATAAATGGAAGTTTTCCATCTCAGCTGGCTTTTAATGGGGAACAGCCAAGGCTGGCGGGTTCCCACTCCTGCCACCAGCAGCCTGGAGCTGGCAGGTGGGGACAATCACACCCCAAAAGTCACAACAAGGATACACGGAGAAGACAACCGTCAGCAGGGACCAGAGCACCCCGATGTTCATCTCCTTCTGGGGGTCCACCAGGCAGTAGTAGCCCTCAGTGAAGAGGTACACAGCGGTGGAGTACACAGCAAAGTCCACAAACCACTGGTAGTCCAGGAAATAACGCAGCACTGTGTGACAGAGGGACATGTCGCTGTGCTGCGGGCACCCACAGGGGGTCCTGTGCCCAGGGCAATGCAGAGGGAGCAGCACGTGCACGGGGGGTGTCCTGGGTTCAGCAGTAGCGGTCATTTTTCTCCTTCTTAGCAGCTGGTGCAGCGCTGTGGGTTTGACTTTGGGCCTGGGAACAGCGCTGATAACACCGATGCTTTCAGTTACAGCTTAGAATGTTTGGTCTGACCAAGGGCTTTCTGAGTCTCATGCTCTGCCAGGGAGGAGGGGAAGCCAGGAGGAAGCAGAGACAGGACACCTGACCCAAACTGACCAAAGAGGTATTCCATACCGCAGCACGTCATGCCCAGGATGGAAAAACTGGGGGCAGGAAGCTGGAGGAGTTCAGTTCGCAGCTCTGTCATCGGGTGGTGAGCACTTGTATCCTCTTCCCTTGTACTTCCCTGGTCATTATTATTACTGGTGGCAGCAGTGGTTTGTGTGGTACCTTAGTTACTGGACTGTTCTTATCGCAACCCGTGGGAGTTACATTCTTTCGACTCTTCTCCCCATTCCCTCCCCCTCGGAGTGGGGGGGAAAAAAGAGGGGGGAGTGAGTGAGCAAACTGCATGAGTTATGGCTTAAACCACGACAGGGAGTTACCAAGAGCATCCACAGCAGTGATGGGGCTGGTGTCCAGGCGGAGGTCGATGTCCCGGGGCACGGAGAGGGGCTTGTCATCCATCATGCCGTTCATCCTTCTGCAAGGGAAACCCAAGCTGGGGATGACCATCAAAGAGCCGGCTCATCCCTTGCGTCCCACGGTGCCGGAAGCCTGTTGTGTGGTGGCACATCTCCTCCTCACCAGCACCTGCCCCAACCCCCTGTGAGGCTGTCACTGCCAGGGGACCCCCGCAGCACCGGGGTGACTTCCATCATCACCACAACCGATAGGAGTTGTTGTGAGCCCCTGTGCCCGGCAGAGCCGGGAGCTGCACTGACCTGTCCCGCTTGGCCTTGGGGCGCTGCTTCCCTGCCAGGGCGCAGAGCTCCTCATCCGAGGGGTGCTTGTAGCGGCGCAGGCTGGAAGGGAGCAGTGGGGCGTAAGCGGGTGTCCCCACGGTGACCAGCAGGGAGGGACGGATGGGACGGACGCGCCACGTACCTGCCGTTGCAGAGCAGCCAGCGAGCGAAGGACCAGTGCGGGGCCATCTTCTGCATGAGGCTGGCGGCCAGCAGGGTCACCACCACCTGCACCCCCATCACCGCCTGCCCGGGGACACCCGCACGGCTTGACCCGGCACTGCGGCTCCCGGAGCCGGGGGAGGGCCCCCACGAGCCCGCTTCCCCCCGCGCCGGTCCTTGCCACGGGACAGCCCCGCAGGCGGCCCCGGCACACAGAGGGTGCGCACCCCGGAGATGCACCCCCCGGGCACTGCCCTGAGCGCACCCCCGGCACACAGAGGGTGCGCACCCCGCACACGCACCCCCCGGCACTGCCCTGAGCGCACCCCCGGCACACAGAGGGTGCGCACCCCGCACACGCACCCCCGGCACACAGAGGGTGCGCACCCCGCACACGCACCCCCCGCCACGGTCCTGAGCGCACCCCCGGCCCCGCACCCCCGCCCCGCTCTCACCATGCCGGGGTCAGCCCAAAGGCGGCCGCAGGAAGCCTGCAGCCGCCGCCGCCCCCCCCCGCCGGCCAATCCGCGGCCTCTCTCCCTCTGATTGACAGCTGATAGACCAATGGGAAGACAGCACCGGAGGGGGGCGGGCACTCCGCGGCGCCCGGTTCCGCGGGTGCTGCCTCCTGGGAGCTGTGGTCCGGGCTCCGGGGCCGCGGGTTCGAGTCCCGGCTGCGCTGCCCCAGCGGGGCCTCCCCGTCGGGCGTTGCCATAAATCGCATATATGCATCGTACACGATATCATATATATCGTGTGGTCTAAACGCTATGTGCACCTATAGACCCACTGTGTCACTCCCCTCTTTAGCTGGGCAGGGGAGAGAAAACACAAGGAAAGGGTCCTCGGTCCGGCTGAGGGCAGGGAGATGGCTCAGCCGTTACCATCATGGGTAAAACAGACTCGACTCGGGGACGTCAGTTTAATTTATAGAGTAGGATAATGAGAAACAAAAGCAAATCCTAAGACACCTTCCCCTCATCCTTCCCTACTTCCCCGGCTCAGCTTCACTCCCAAAGCCTCTATCGCCAGCTGTGCAGAGGGATGGGGAACAGGGTTTGTGATCAGTCCATCACACGCTGTCCCTGCTGCTCCTTCCTCCTCAGTGAGGACTCCTCACACCCCTCCTCCGCTCCTGTCCGCAGGGCTGTTCCTCTCACATGTTCTCACTTTTGTTTTCCATTGCAGGTTTTCTTCCCGCACCTTGACTGCATTATCCCAGAGGTGCTACCACYATTACTGTTGGGCTTGGCCTTGGCCAGTGACGGGTCCTTCTTGGAGCCAGCTGCATTGGCTCTATCATAAGCCACCCCTGTAGCCCCCCATTACCACATCCTCAATACAGCCCCTCTGTGTATATGTGCGCACACRTGGGATTGGTTTGCATCCAAAGGAGCCCTTCGGGCTCATGCTCTATGACACCCATCCCTGCATKCAGCCCTCGGGCATCATATTTTGGGGGCAAAGGAGAGCACAGGGGTTTGGGTGGCAGCAGCTTGATCCCTGTGGCCTCCCTATCCTCCTCTACCCTGGACCCAGGGCTGGCTGAACCAGGCACATCCCCTTGCATGATACCATGGGGCAGGCTGTAGCCATCTCTCTTGCCACGTCCTTTTGCCCACATCTCTTTGTGAGATTAACTGGCTTCTCTCCTACTTGTATCCACCCRTTGATTCATCCCCCTGCAAGCACTGGAGGAGCTTGAGATGGACCAGGTCAGGGCAGAGCCCACTGGATGCAGCTCATCCTGACACCCACATCACTGCGGGGGGCTGCAGGCATTTTGGCTGAGCTCAGGGCTATTTAGGGCTGTGGCAGCCCTGTGAGCAACTCACACTGATGGGGGGCTCTGCGGGTGCTGGTGGGGGCCCCTGGTCCAGGCAGGGTGCTGGTGGCCCCGAGGGGTTGCCATGGATATCCATCTCCCAGGTGACGGGATGCGCTTCCCACTAGATGTCGCTTCCGCCCGTGCCCCGAGCATCCCCCTGAGTTGGGGTACCCAGACTTGGGGTACCACATCCCTCCCTTCCGCTGCCAGGCACCCCCAGTGCGGCCTGGGCAAGCAGCCCCCAGTGTGTCTCTCATGCCAACCCCAGCCAGGAGCCAAAGGCGGTTAAACTCAGCCTGTGTTGCCCMAAAACCCCTGCAGCTCCCGGAGCTGCCCAGTCCTGGCTGCTGGGTGCCCCCAGCTCCTTGCCAAGCTGGGATCAGGGAAGCAGCCCTCTCCATCACCTCCACTGCCTGTGTCCTGCCACCCCCCAGACCCTCAGAGCCCCCCAAGTCCTTGCTGTGGGTCTGTACGAACCGGTGACTGTGCCTCTCTGGAACGAATGCAGGGCCCYAGGATCTTTGCAGCCCCCACGGCACCAGCTTTCAGGCACAAAAAAAGGAAGGAAAGGTGGAAGATGGATGCTCAGAGCACCCCCAGCCCGGCCGCCCTCCCCCAGGACACAAAAGCCCCTTTGAGGACTGATTTTACACTGCTCCTGTCTCGATGCCCGAATTAGCATCAGCAAAGGGAGCTGCCGCGACGGCGTTGTCAGTGCTGCTGGAAAGCTGTGCGATGAACCCCCGGTCCCACACCCGGCGAGGGGGTGCCAGGCCCAGCACAGCCCCCACATGCACCAGGGGGGATGTTTCCTCGAAGGGCCAGGACTTGGCAGCCACGTGGCACCCACCAAGCTGGAACAACCACGGTCCCCCCGTTCCCGCAGCCAGGGCACCTCATGAGGACCACGGCCAAGGATGCTCTTGGGGACTCGCCGCCTCCTGGGCGCTGCTGGGGGCAGCTGCATGCCAGGAGCCAGCCTGTGCCCATTCCCCCCCTATGAGTTTCCCATTCTGCACAAAGGCGCTGGGCATTGTCCGGGCTGCATTGCATTACCCAGGGCTCCCGGAGAAATCACTTGTATTTCATGCTCCATTGAGCAGCTGCCTGTATATATTTTCTGTGTTGCACTTTTAGCATGACAAAAGGAGAGGGCCTGTGAACTCCTTGCTCTTCAGACCTCTCCGACACATCCCCTGAGAGGAGCCCCCCTCGGTTAGCATAACAAACTGCCACGCTCCCTCCAAAACGTGCTCCAGCTCCTTCCCAGCCTTTTCCCACCGGGAATTTCATGTAGGGCTCAATATTTGGGTGTCTGGGCCGGTGGCGGGAGGGCGAGCACGTGCGGGGGGTTCAGAGCAGAGCTGTGGTGAGGTCCTTCCCACGCACCCGTGGGCCCAGCCCCATGGCACCCACACTGTGTTTAACTGGTGTCTACTTCACCAGCAGCACCTTCCGTGCCTCCCGGCTCCACGTTTTTCCCACCCTGTCCCACCCATCAGGGCCCCCCCCGGAGCCTCATGGATCAGCAAAGCGGGGCCGGACCCGGTCCTCAGGTGTGGGGTGGGAATGAGGAGGGGCAGGAGCGAGGGTAAGGTGAGAGGCGCCTGTTCCCACACTGGCCAAACCCCAGCTCCTGCCTCCCCCCAGCCCAACAGGGGCAGGACATGGTCCCCTCCAGGGCTGGGACCCCCAGGGCACCCCTCACCTTCTGCCGCAGGGAAGGAGAGGGCTGCTGAGACACAAGCAGGAAGGAAACACCCCCAGGCACTGGGGTCTCACGGGGATCTGGGGGGTCCTGAGAGGAAAAGGGTGAGGTTCTGCTCAAACGGCAGCAGCGCAAGGGAGACCAGGCCGGGGGCTTGCAACACCTTTAATGCGCAGGGGCTTTTCCTCCTTTCCTTGGGCTGCAGACCTTGTCCTCCCAATGCCTTGGGCTTGGAGGCAGCAGCTCTGTGTCCTTCCAGCTTCCTGGGGTGTCATCCTCTGGTCCATGCCCCCCGTTCGGCAGTGGGGCAGGGGAACCCCTGGGCACATCTGGTTCCAGCCTTGGGACTGGTTATATGGGAAAGGAGGGAGCCAACCCTTACCCTGGGCATGGGAAGGGCACCCACACGGATCCTGCCCATGCTTCCAACCGAGCCTTGGCCTTTCTGCAGCCTCTCTGGATCACCCGGACCCCACAGCATCCACTCATGGCACCTGTTAATGGGAGAAACTGGTGTGAGCCCAGTCCCAGCCCGCTGAGAACTGGGGCTGGGAGGTGCCCACATCACCCTCATGCCAGCTCCTGGTCCTGTGGGGTCCCCACATCCCGCCCCATTCCCACAGGATGCCTGAAACCATCCTCACCTAGGGCCACGCTTTGTGCCAGGTCTTCTGCTGACCCTCATGGGTCGTTGCTCTTCACTCACATCCTTGCTGCTGATGGTTGCTTTTGGGGGGGCCCAATGCCTCACCTGTGGGGTGCCTGCGGATGGACATATGTGTTGTTAGCTGTGCCTGCATGGGGCTACCACAGTGCATCAGAGCATCACCCCTTCCCTCATCCCAGTCTCCTCCTGCATTTTCCATGCCTCCCCATGGTTGCGCCTCCTCACACCCCTGAGCCTTTCCTTTATGGAGCTTTGCAGGGCCTGAGCCCAAATTCTCTCATTAATTGCCCGGTCAGGCATCCTTGTGTTCTGCCTTCACGTTCAGCCTTCGCCGTTGCTTTATGGGGTGCTAAAGCTGTGCTGACAAGTGCTGCATGGCATAAATCCCATTGAAGTTCCTGCTGCTCACCCAGCACCAATTCCCTGCAGGGGCTCCATCAGCTCCGGGTTCAGGTCCAGCTCCTGCTATGGCCTGGTTTTGCCGGATCCTGGCTAGGCTCTTCCTCAGGGATGCTGCCAGAGGAGACCCCTGCATGGACAGGCTCCCTGTAAACCCAACYGTTCCCTCCACAATCCCACATCAAACCCTTTCCTTAGATCTCCCACACCCTTTCCCTGCACTGACAATACCACATCTGTGCCCCATCCCAAAGGAATGGGAAGGGCTTGGTCCTGCGGCTGCACACAGTGTACATTTGATAAGCTATGGTGTGTTCTGGGCCAGGAAAACCGGATTTCTTATCAAAATGCTCTGCTCTCTTTTCTGTCATGAACTGACCAAGGCCTGTGCCTTATGGGGAAAAAGCATCCTGTTCGGATGCTCATTCCGACGTTTGCTGATTCACAGCGGAGCCACTGATGTCTTCTCCCTGCTCCAACATGGGGGAAGACCACGAGTGACCATGGGCAATGTGTGGGCTCAGCCCCGCTGGGGGGGAATAACCCTCACGAGGTGCGGCTGTAAGGGAGGAATCCGGGTGCCCGAGGTCCCGCGCTCCCTCCTCCCACCGGGCTCCCAACAGCTCGAGTGTCCAGGCAGGGAATCCCTTTCCATAGGGATTCATTTCACCCCTTCTCCAGCAGCCTGGTGGAGGCAAACGTGTGTGTGTGCAGGAGAAAAGCTGAGCCTGGTTTGGGAGAGCTGCAGAGAGGGGGAGAATGGGGGGCACCATCCTTTCCCCACAGCCCCATCCACCCTCACTGCCCTTCATCCCATCATCTCCAGCTTCAGGAAGGTTTGGGGCCCATCATTCCAGGTGCCAGAAATGCTGGTCCCAAGCAGGAGATGCCTGTGAATGCCTGACCCAAGTCCTTCTGCACCAGAACCCACAGGATCTTAGGACAGGTTGGGTTGGAAGGGACCTCAAAGAGCTGCAATTTGTTTTTCCCCTGGGCACAAAACAAGTTCAGGATGAGAAGGGATATTCTGGAGGGCTTCTCCATCCACAGGGATGGGCTCCGGCACCAGCATGGAGTGGGGAGGAGTATGGGAATGCCACCAGGGACAGTGCAGCCGAATGCTCCCACACTGCTGAGTGACTCATCCCACCCATCCCCTCTGGCTCTGCTCACCCGCAGCCATCCCCCCCCTCTAAACAGGGATATCCAGGGCTGGGATAGGCTCCATGTGGAGCAGCCACATGGTCTGGATGCTGGGAAATCGCAGCTACAGGAGTGCTCTGATGGTTTTCAGCCCTCTCTAGGACCGCTGGTGCAGGGGACACCCTTTCAGTGAGGAGAAACACACACACCACACCCCCCATTAAACAGGAGCAAAAGTGTCTAAACAAGAGATGCAAGTTTTGTTCCATTCTGCTTTAGGCTTTGGGATTCAGAGCATAAGGTGGATTCCAGTGAGGAGGGTAAATAAACCAGGGCTGATGAACACTTGAAAACAAGCAGAAATAGGCTGTTTTGGGCCGTCAGTTGGGGAGGTTTCAAGCTCCTTCAAGGCAAGGATTCACTCCCACTGTAGCAGTTTCCTTCCTCCTCCCAGGGAGATGGAGAGGGTTAAATCTGGCAATGGCAGGTCTGCCAGGGTCTCCCACCCCCAGAAAGGCTGATCTGGGACTTCAGGGTGGAAAACAGGGACCCTGGGTGATTCCTGGAGGGAATTTCCCTGTGGAAGATCCGTCCCAGGAACCTGCCATCACTCCCAAGTGGATGGCATCCTCCCACTGAGGATGGAGACAGAAGAATTAAGCCCATTTCTTTGAAAATGCCTAGCAAAGTACAGAACATCACTAGGAATTTTTCGGAAATTAAATAAAACACCCTTTCCATCTGGATTTTGTGTAGAAATTCCAATTTTTAAGGGACTCACATGCCCCTTTGGGAACGTGAGGCTGCATGGTGCCAGCCCCCAGTAATTCGGGCTCTAAAGCATCCCCTCTTCTATCCAGTTTGGTGCTGAAGCASCCGGTGCCCTCCCCCTAACCTGCATCTCCTCTGCTGATGTTCCTTCGGGCTTGGAGATGCAGGGAAGCAAGGAAAGGCTCCTTGGTGTAATATGGGAAGCCTGGGCTGCCCTGCGGCTGGGCTCTTCCTTTACATCCAGGAGCTCCAGAGCTGGGGTTGTAGGGCATGGGGACTGTTTTTTTGCGGGGAGTGGTATACTCCAAGTTCCCCTTCTTTAAGAAGCAGCTCTTCATGCTTCCTACCTGCTGCTCCCAGGTAAGCTGCCCTTGCTTTGTGTTCCCAGCGTGGCCTGGAGCCTGGAACAAGCACCCATGGTCCACCCCAGGGTGGGCAGCCCCCATGGGTGTTGGGTATTTGGCTTATGGGGCAGCACCCAACTGAAGTGAGCTGAATTCTGGTTGAAAGCAAAGCTCAGCATCAGCATGGAGGTTTTCTGCTCTTTGCCATGGAAACAAGCGTTGCTAAGGGATTGCTTAATGGGGAGTAAAATATTCTAAATCCCTAAGTTTAGGTGGCAGCAGGATTGAACTCCCCAGTGCTGGGGGTGCATGGGGCTGCTGGGGGCTGCCCTTGCTGCAGCTCCCATGTGAAGCCAAAAGCTCTAGTTCTCCATCCATATGGAGAAACCCTTGGCACGGGGCAGGAATGCTGGATGATTTGGGGCGAGCAGGGGAATCCTGGCTGTGTCGGCATGGTCCTGGGGTCGCTCTAGCACAGAGCTGGGGCTGTCAAGTCTGCTTCGCTTTCTGTGTGTTATTAAACAGACGCACAAAAGGGTTCCCAAGGGATAAAGGCGCCCGCGCTGCTCCCTCTGAGCAGATACGATGCTGGGTTCTTGCGCCGTGCCTCAGTTTCCTCTCCCGCATCACCCCCATCAGCACCCGCTGCTCCCCCCTGCAGGAGCAGGGACGTACCTGGTTAACTTTATTGATCTTATGGCCGTGAGTAAAGGGGTCGAGGGGGGAGGAATAACCCCGGCGGGGGCCACCTCTGCCCTTGACCCGTCCCGCGCCCCGCGCAGCTGCTCCGTCGCGCCTCCGCCGGCAGCTCAATGGGGCTTTGTCTGCGACCGCGGGCCCCGCGCAGCCCCGGCGCCCCCGGTGATATTTATGGGGCGGGCGGGCACCTTCCCCCTGGCCCGGCCCCGCTGCCACAGCCGGAGCCGGGATTGATGGGCTGCGGAGGTGCCGCTCTGGAGCCCCGCGGAGCAGCGGGTCCTGCCCCTCGGGGGGTGGGGGGTGAGCAGTGCTTCGTTTCGGGTTTGGTTTTGGAGCTTGCCTTGGTTGTTTTTCCTTCAAAAATAAAGCCTGTTCGAAAGCGAACAGGTGCTGGGGGGTTCTTGCCTTTCCCAAGTCTTCCCAAGCAAAGCTGCTCTGCTCCCGAGCCACTCTGTTTGGATGGAAGCACAACGCCGATTGATTCCACTGCGATTCTGCTCTCTGTCCAATTCCTCCGTCCATTAAAGCAAGGAAAGCTCTTTTCCAAAGCTCCAGCAAAGAGTATTTTAAGATCCATGCTGTGGATGGGAGAGGCACCAGTACCCCCATGGTCGGGAGGGATTCAGGGTCTGATCCATTGGAGTCCCTGGGAACATCCCTTGGCATTCCAGGCTCCAAAGCAGATGATTTAAGCAAAAGTGTTTATTCAGGAAGGGATTGACTAGAAAAACCTCTAACATCTGGGGAAGTAAAGTGAGGGTGGTTTTGTGGTTCCCAGATGCTCCAGCTGCACAGGAATCTGTCAGTTGAATAGGATGCTATTCCCACATGGATAAGAGTGAGACCCTCTCGGCATTGACCACACGCTGAGTGATGGGGAATTGCCAAGGGTCACATCATTCCCTGCTTCCTGGGGGAAAGACCAGGCTGGAAAGAATCCAGCAAAACCCCCACATCCAGGGGACATGCAGGGATCTGGACTGGATCTTTGGGGACCCTAATTCCCCTTGAACAATGTGAAGTTGCTCCACGTGCCATCCCCAAAGGCACGTGCTGTCCCGTGCTGTAGAAACTGGATTTTGGGGCTGTTTCACTGGACTTTGGGAGATGCCTCAGGATAAATGAACAGAACTGCTCCTTTGCCAGCTTTGCCACCATCTTCTCATAAATCCTCCGGTTTGGAGCCAATCCGGCTGATCCTGGTGCAATGCAGAGCAATTCTGCAGTGCTGATGGGTGTTTTGGTGCTGGTTTGGTGCTTCCTTCTGTCAATCAAGCCGGGAGGTAACAGGCAGAAAGAAGCTGAGATTGCCAAGAATGTCCTCAAACCTCCCTGCATGGAAAATCACCTTGGGATGCTTAACCCCAGAGCTGTGGATACTGCTGTGCTTCAAGCAGAGTTTTCCATGGGGCTTGTGGGGATTGGCCCATCCTGACCCCCAGACACTAAATAGGAAGTAGTAGGAAGGATTCTGGGAAAAGCAGAGCTGTGATTTCCATGTTTGCTGAGCTCCTTTATCACTGATCCATCAGGGGAGCAGCTACAGCCTTGATCTCCCTTATCCCCATCACACTGGGGCAGCCTGGGGAAACACAAGCATCTCCCAGCACCATTCCCAACCTGGCTGGAGCCAGAGCAGCTTCCAACCTATTTAAAAGAGGAAATGAATCCATTTTCCTCCTCTTCCATTGGATGCAGGTTGGAGGGTGCCATGGAGCATCCTGTGTCTGAGCAGCCCAAAGCTGCCACTTCCTAAGGGCAGGGAGCCAGGGCTGGTCCTCACTGTGCTGAGGAGCATCTCCCATTGGCCTCATGGGCATGTGGCTTCTTCCCACTCCCATTCCGCTTCCCCAGGGCTTGTGCAGGGAAATGCTGCACGACACCAGCCCTGGAGCTCTGGTGGCTGGAGATGAATGTGGAGTGTCACCTCCTGCCACCACCCCCATTCCCAGCCTGCAGAGCAGATGATGCACCCGGCAAAGAGCGGAGTGAGCGGAGAAGGATGGGGAAGGGAAAATCCTGGGAGGTAACTGGAAACGGATGTTCTGTGAAACTCAAGCGTGGGACTCTATGTAAAGGGGTTGTGGTGTTCTCCATACAGGGCAAGAGAAGCAGGGTGCAGATCGGGCTTGGGGAAGATGGTTTCTGGAGATGCTTTGAGCACTGTAGGTTTACTCCAAGTGGGAAATGAGGGGTTAGCTGCAAGAGGAGGGTATGGGAAGATGGCTGGGACGCAGGCAGATGCCCAAGCAATGGCTGCCACAAAGCCACAAACCTGCTTGTGAAGGGCTGGATGCATTGGGAAGAGCAGTGGGATGGGATCTGAACAAGGCTCCTTGCCAGCCTCACGCTCCTTTCCCTTCAGAAGGGCCGAAGCTGGCAGAGCCCCCCGGGAGCGAGCTGCCGGTGGGCAATGGAGGGTGGTTGTAACAAGCATCGTTCCCGGCATGCTGAGCTAGGCATAATTGTTGGGAAACTGCTGTGCACATGCTGAGCTTCATAATTATCAGGCTTGTCTGCCAGGCTGCCCTTCCCCCAGCACAACGGCACACTTGATTATGATTATGGTGGCTAATTTTGTCTGGTGCATCTTGGGCATATGGGCCCCCACCTGCTCTGAATATGCAAACGCTGCTGATTTGCTCCTCGGTGGCCGTGGCCATGGGGAGGGGGAACCTGCCCAGCACCACGAACAAAGAAACCCCATTGCAACGGCGCGGGCACAAAGAGCCGCCGGCACCGGCGCTGCCCATGGCAGTGCCCGCGCTCGGAGAGGCCTCCAGGATTGCTTCCCATGGGTGAGATGGAGCATCTGTGAGCAGCCAAAGTGTGTGGCATGCACATACACCATGGCATGGACACGCACCCCAACACAACGAACACCCTACAGACAACCCCTTCCATGCAAGCCCCGGCATTTCCCTGCTCCAACCTGGTTTTCCTGCATTGCCGTTGGATGCATCCGCATTCCACAACCTTGCAGAGCATTCCCTGCCCATCCATAACGCATTGTTTTGTGAGGTGTGGGAGCGGGGTTTTGCTCCTCTTTCAGGAAGGCTCATAAAAGCATCAGTGTGAGGGTGAACGGCAGCTGATAGGGGCTCACGTCTGCCTGGAAGGGCCCGCTGTCAGGGGGGCTTTGCCATGCTAATGGATAATTAGATAGGCAGACAGACTGACAAGGATCCAGATGGATGGATAGATGCCACGAGGATCTGGTGACAGATAAATAGGCAGCTGCTAATGGGCAGCGCAAACAACAGCTTAGACTCCTGCTAATTCCCACTGTAATTTTTAAGCTCTCTCCATTCTTCCTCCCCCTTTTCCCCACTCTCTCCCCCAGTACAGAGCTTTCACCAGCGCATCCATCACTTCTAGTTTCATCATTTCACTTTGCACAGGAGCAGGAATGGCTTGTGAAGGATCGGGAATAATGAGTAGCAGCGAGCTGAGGTGGGCATCATGGAAGGGCTCGGGGAGGTGAAACCCATGGGGGTTATCTGGGACTCTTGGGGTGTCTCCATCCCTCCTTCCTCTCGGCACTGAGTTCTTTATTTCCCAGTTAAAAGAAGGAAAACGTTTGTCCCTATTCTTCCACAGTGGAGATGGGAAGAAAGCTGCGGATGGGAGGGAGGTGGATTAGGGCTGGAGAGCCGGGGCGGCCGGCGGCACAGACAAAAGAAGCGTCTTCGCTTGTTTTCCCCTGCAGCGGGGGATCCACGTGGCGGTGCAGGAAGGCAGGAAAAGCGGGAAGGGGAGAGAAATCCTGCTGGAGGCTTTTGGCAGCAGCCGCACCGAAAGAGGTAGATTTACAGCTGCACTGCCTGCTATGGGGGCTGCTGCCTGCCCCGACAGGCCGGGTCCCCTGCCTAATGAGACATTTGGGGATGCTCATGTGGTTGCAGACCTTTGGGTCTTGCTTTTTTGGCAGGGGCATCACTGCCTCCATTGCCACCTTCCTGGTCCAGTCTCTGGCATGAGCCCGATGGAGCCTTGAGCATCCTCCCATGGGTACCAGCTCCACAGGCACCACACTTTGCCTCCTGCTCTGCTGCCGGGGCTCCTGTCTCTCTTATCTGCCCATCTCCTGATTTATCATCACTCCCTGATTTGTCTCTCAGCCCATCAGCCCCTCCGTTATGTGCCCCTACTTCCACTCTGCCCCTTTCACTTCCATGGTTTTCATCATTTCTGTTATATTTCTCCATCTCACTCTTTTCTTTCCTCTGCTGCTCTATAGATTTCCCTCTTCTTCCTCACCCTCTCTCTTCCCCTGCTCCTTTTCCCTGTCTCCGGGATATTTTCTCTCCTCTCTGCCATCCCAGAAGGGGTGGGCAGGACCATGGCAGTGGGGACGAGCGCCCTGGCATCCCCATGAAGCTGGGTTCCTGCCTGCCAGCACACGCTGGGCTGGGAAATACAGATGCCACCAGCATCTCAGGAGAGAGCCAGAGCCTGCTTTGGGATGAGGCAGAGCCTGGGAACTGGTCCCCAGTGTATATATATACATATATGTATATATATACATATACACACACCCATATATGTCTGTATATTTATAATCTTGGCCTTTTCCTGGTTTCAGATGGCAGCAGCTTGCTGGTACAATTAGAGTTTTTGCCAGGAATGACCCTGTTGCAAACACTCCATGTTTTAAAGAAGCCAATTCCAATTCTCAGCAACTTGCTCACAAAGCGCCTGGGGGCTTTTCTGATGAGCTCCTGCAGCTATTCCCAATTTCCTTCTTTTGCTTTATGAGCTAAGTGTGGAAAAAGAGGTTCCTTATAAATATAGATAGATGTATAAAGACTATTCCAGGGATATATTTTTTTTCCCTGCACAATTCCCCTTTCCAGGAGTTTTCTGCTCTCTGCTCAGTGCATCGAGACCCAGCACTTTTGGGTTGGGGTGACGGGATGGGTGCATGTAAGAAATGTGGGAACGGCAAAGGCTTTAATTCCCAGTTTAAAAAATTTCCTTGTCTGGGAACACGGAAAATGCCTTCGATTCTTGATTCTTTTCCTTCTCCTTACAAAATACCCCCAAAGCAGCTTTACCCATCCCCATGCAGCCAAGGGCAGCCCCTGGGGGACAGAAGTCCCCTGTGGCCCATAGCAAAAAAGAAAAGACAATATTGGGAATATGAGGATCAGGGAAGCTTCAAACCCAACCCAGCTTTGGAGGAATTACTTGGGGACTGATGTCTTGCTGCGGCCATCACCCACCAAAACCCCATTTCTCCTTTTAGGTGGTTGCCCTCATCCCTTTGCGAGTGCCTGGCTTTTGGGGGATAAATGGGCACAGGGGGGCAAAGCCGCGGCCGTTGGCATCCCCAGGATGCATGGAACCCGGCATGGGAAAGGAGGTGGCGATGGCATTGCCGAGCCAGGAGTTTCATTAGGATGCAGGAGCGGTGCTTTGGGTGCAAAAAGCGGAGGGGGAAGGGTTAAGGGGCGGTGGAGACGGGGGTGAGAAGAAAGCCTGAAGAAAAGAAGGGACCTCGATGGCTTCATTACCATATTCAAATCTAATTAATTCCCCTTTGCATAAAAAGGCCACGGCGGGCGTGGGACCAGCCTTGCAGATGGCGTCTCATGCTCAGCACCATTTTGGGGCCGCCGGCCATCTTAGAGTGAGAAGGAGGAGGAGGACGGCTGCTTCGCCCGCGGCGCCGAGCATCTGCTCGGGGCATCCATCGGGATGTGCCGGGTGCCGGCATCAACAAGCGCCATTGACCATCATTCATTTTGCTTTGAGGAAGAAGAGGTTACTTAGAAGGAATGAAGCAAAAATGGGTGGGGTATGGGGTGTCATGATTTGGGGGTTTTAGTGGGCCTCGCCTTGGTTGGGGGTCCCCACTCCATCCCTGCATCTTGGGGTCTCCAGATGGGATGGTGCCAGTCTCTGTGTAGAGGAGATAGGTGGTTGATGTTGGGATCAGTGTTGCCAGAGGTATTTGCTAGAGAGAGCTGCAGATGGGGAGTGAGGTGCAGTGGTGGTCCCCTAAAAAGCAGCACTGATATGGCCCTGTGCCTGTCCCAGAGATGGGAGCATCCCAGACCCATTGCTGGAAGGCGATCCCACGGGAATGCACCCTGCGTTCCCTAAGGGGTGCCAGCCAGCAGGCAAAACAGCAAGAAAATCCAGCCTCAACAAGCAGATACCCCAACCTGCTCCTGCACAGGTATTTGGGTGGGAAATGGGGATTATATTCCTCATCTCCCCTTCATGCGTCTGGGGGTGAACCCAATCCCTGATGGAAAACCACCCCCAAGCGTGAGGCTGCTGATGGGCATCACCCGGCCCAGGCTCACCCTGCGAGAGGTGGAAGGGGTTTTTCCTAAAGTTTCAGAAGCTTCAGCGTCTGAGGGATGAACTTGGAGGAGCGAGGACCCGCAGGGGACGTGGGTTTCCTCCCTTTGCTGACAGCCAGGGATGTGATGCTGCTGTGGCTGCTGGGCCGGGACGAAGCCATCATCCCAAGACAGGCTCCCACAAGGAGCTGGAAGGTGCTTGTGAAGCTAAATCCAGCGTCTGCCAGCAGGAAAACTGGGATTCGGATGGGCAGAGCAGGAGGATTGGGGTGGGGGGGGAGGCGGGGGACAAAGCAAGAGGTGAGGGGGGAACATTCCCCCTTAGAAATAGAAGAGGGTGGTTTTGAGTCACAGAGGAAAGATTTAAAAGGGAAAATAGGGGGGGAAAGCCAATTACAGGGATAAAAAGTTGGGGGTTTCTCCCCCATAACAGTGCGAGGTGGCACTTCAGAGCCTGGCAGCCAGCTGCATGTAGAGCCATCGTGGGTGCCCTGCTTCATAATCTCCCCAAATCCCGGGCTGGAGAGAGCCTGGGGAGAGGTTTTTCAGGGAAAAGCCAGGAGAGGAAAGCAAGGAAAGCCCAAACTCACCCCATGTAGGAGAGGTGAAGCGGTGCTGAGCATCCTCAGGGCAGCGGAGCTCACTTCCTTTGCGTGGCTCCACAGGCGCTGTGCTTGCTGCGGAGGGATGTGTGAAACCAGCCCATCTCCAAGAGTCACATACACCTTTGCTGCTGCAGCCTGGTGCTGGGAGCAGCATTAGCCTGGCTTGGTGGCTTCCACAGGCAGGAAAG
Source organism: Aratinga solstitialis (assembly GCA_902168055.1). NCBI lineage: Eukaryota > Metazoa > Chordata > Aves > Psittaciformes > Psittacidae > Aratinga > Aratinga solstitialis. The sequence continues at coordinate 395,462 of CABHOG010000087.1, read as the reverse complement.
CCCAGTCAGTGGCACCCCAGAGGGCTCCATCCTTTGATGTCCAGGGTGAGGGTGCTGCAGGGCTCGGCCCACGCTGGCCTGGCTGCTCCCCATCCCTGTTCCCGGTGAGGGCTGCCGCTGGACCACGGAGGTCAAAGCAACACAGGGATTTCTCCCCTGCAAGAGAATCACATGAGCAATTGTCACCTTCAAAGACACAGTGGTCATCTCCAAACCCATCCCTCTCTGCCCATTACTGAGCCACCCACACAGCCCGTGTGGCCAAGATGATGCTTTCAAGGTTTCTCCTGGMACAGAGGACCTCAAGGTTTCCACACCCGCATCTACGTACAAGCCCTGCACGCCCAGTGGCCACTACTGGGCTCGGATACTGTCACGGGTCCCGGCTTAGGGACAGGTTTCTGTTTGATCTCTCCATTAGGATCTAGAGAGAGGTTTGAGCAGCTCCATCACCCCTTGGGTTGCACCCTGGACTGCATTCCACATCCAGTTCTGCAGACAGGATGGCACTGAGAGAGGAACCAAACCTCCCTGGGAGCCGGTGGGGAGGGAAACCCCTCTGTGTTGGGTGACGGAGCAAAGGCCCTACAGATGAGCCCTTGGCCATCACCCTCATCCCCATCACCTGCTGCTGGTGCAGGATGCCTTGGTCTGCCCCAGATCAGCCTTTTTATCACCCAAAACCAGGGGTGGGGAGGTGAGGACTTCAGCCCTCGCTGGCCCCAGCACCTATGTTCACAGCCCTGCCTGGGGGGAGGGCTTTTGCTCCCATTCACTTTGCCCCCAAAAACTCAGCCCCTCCAACCCCTTCAGCACTCCAAGGGTGTCCGATGGCAGGAGAGGACTGGACACAGGGTGGGTTGACAGCACTGCCCCAGACAGTGGCKGGAGCTGGGGGGGCACACAGCAAGTGGACACGACGAGGGGATGGGGGGCTCAGACACAATGCTGCCATTGAGGGGGCCGCGCTGGGGGTCCCGGCCCTTCCTGCCCAGACACAATAGGGGCGGCCCCGCGCGCCACTTGTGCGCATTGTGCAGCGGTCACCCCCCCCCAGCCCCTCCTTTCTGTCCCCCATCGGATAATGGATCCGCTTTGTGTGCTTGGCTGGACAAGGACTTTGTGGTGCAGAAAGAGCTGGTGTTTGTCTGTCAGAAGAGATTGGCCAAGAAAGGGACGGGGAGGAGCGGTGGCTGGAGCGGGGCAGCGGCCCTTGCCGCAGCATTGGCCTTGCACGGCCCCTGTGCTGCCGGCGCTATTCCCTAGCGGAAAAATGTCCTTGCTGGGAGCTCAGGGTGGTGCAGCCTGGTGGCCATGGGGCTGCTGGACCTGTCACTCCAACCCCATCCCGGGTCCTGGCAAGCATCCTGGGGAGCATCACGGTGAGCATCCATCCCAGCGAGCATCCCAGCGAGCATCCCAGCAAGCATCCGGCTGAGCACCACCTCCCCAAACCCAACACAAATCCATGATGGCAGAGAGTCCAAGTCCTGGCTCTGGGCCCCACAGCCCCTCTGCATCCCCGCCACACCATTCCCGGGGATGGGATCAGCAAAACCTACAGGAGATTAATTCTCCTGCTGCCTCGATCCTGCTGTACCAGCGTGTGGGAAGGCGAGTGGGATAATCCCTGACTTCAGCGTAGCCAGAGCCACAAAGAGCAGGATTAATAAGAGCTAGGTTTTAATTCTGGCAGCCCTGAACAGGTGCCTTTTCCTGTGGCATCCCCCATTCCAGCACATTGGATAATCAAGGGACACTAGAGCTCTGCAGAAAATGGCCACATCCTAGCAGCTCTGGGAAGGGAAAACCAGCCCTGGCACCATCCAGCTGGGAAAACCACCGGATTTCAGCCTAGCCAAGCAGCCAGCATTGTGTGTGTGGGCACACACATGTGCCCGCAGCTACATGCTAGCACCATGCCTGTACCACATGGCACAAGGTCCCTCCGGCAGCAGCAAACCTTGTGCAAAGCAGGGCTGAAAACTGGGGTTATTTCCCATGAAACCAAGTCAGGAATCTGCTCCCTTTATTCTCCAGGCTGTGGCGGGTTCATTCCACCCGTGCTTCACCACTGCAGTGGCAGTGTCATTGCCAGCCCAGGCTCAGCATCCCGGCACTCCCACCCCACACATGGGTGGCATTTGGAGGTGACAACAGCCATGAGGCTGGAGGTGGCATCACAGCAGCACRTCTCCTTCCCCAGCTGATTTTGCTGCTGGTGTTTTGAGGCTGGGGGCCCACATAAGATATCTCCATCAGCATCACCCAAGGGGACCCCGAACCTGCATCTTGGGTGCTGTGGGGCTGAGCCAGGCAGCTCAGCGACTGTGGGGAGAGAGGATGGGATGATTAGGGTGGCCTGTGGAGTAATTATCTCATTGGGAACTAATACCCTTTCAACGGGAGCGGGGTGGGGAAGTATTGTTCGGGCTTAGGGATTACATCAACCCGCTGGAGCAGACAATGTGCTCCCCCTGGGAAGAGGCAGCTCAGCCCCAGGGGGAGAGGAGGGAGGCAGGGGCTGAAGCTGTCTCAATTAGGGAGTGTCCTAGCAGAGAAACGGGGTGGTGGGGGCTCCGGGAGGTGGGGACAACAACGACGATAGGAGTTTAGTGGGGAAGGGAAGCATCCCTCTTTGTGCTCCTCCAGTGAGGGGGCTCAGTCCTTCAGCCCTGTGTCAAGCAGGGACAAGGAGATGCCAGGAGCGTTGGCTGTATTCCCTCCTCCCCTTGTGCTGGGCAAAGCAAAGCACAGCCACTTTTCTCCTTTTTCTGCCCTTTTTCTTTGTAATCCTTATGCCAGCCCCTTCTACACAGCAACACCACATTGGCCACTTCATCCTTGCACTGGGGACAGGCAGCCAGGGCCAGCAGAGGGGCTGTGAGTGGAACACATCCGTGTCCCCAACCCCAACCAGCAGCGCTGGGGAGAAGAGCAACRCCAACCCCCTGCACCTAAGCCCAGTGACAGGCAGCCCCGGGACACAGCAGGTCCTTGGCATCTCCTTGAAGCAGCAGCCCCAGCCCGGAGCCCACTCCAGGGTTGGGGTTCCTGGTAAATCAGGCATGAGGCCGTTGGGCTGGTGGCAGTCACCACACCAGGCTATGGCTGGAGCAAGGGGCTGTCTCCACCTGGCCCTGGATGCCCATGGGGTGATGGAACACGGGGCTCCCAGCTGCCATACATTTTTAAATAAATGAATAATACATCGCGGGCTGATAAATAAATAACGGGCACACATTTGAACTTAGCCTCTGAGAAAATCCTTTTAGTTCAAAAGGACCAGGGCGCTTGGAAAGGGGAGCCCATGCATTTTGAATGGGCTGCCATCAAGCGTCAGGGCTTGGCAAGGGAGACGAGGAGGGGGAGGGATAAAACCAGCCTCGACACAAGCAAAAGGGAAGAATGAGGACAAGGGTCCTTGGGTATCATCAAGCGTGGCTTTGGGAGGAACAGGCAGTGATGGCACCGAGGGCTGGGGTGCCCTRAGAGCCCAGAACCCCTGTGGAAGGGGAAGGATGAGGATGGAGGGTGCTGTGGCAGGAGGAGAAAGGCGAGCGGCACATGAAAGGTCCGGTCCCACCAACCCCAACTGTGCCGAGGAGGAGCCCCCATTTAGCAGAGCAAAGGCAGCGTTTACTTAGCAGTGGCCCTATAAAGAGGTGGGTGGCCCTGGAAGGCGGCCCAGACAAATACAAGGGGATTAGGCAAGTGGAAGGTGTGAGCGGAGGGGTGAAGGGGAGGATGCTCAGGGAAAGATGCTAGCGGGGGCAGAGCAAGCGGGGAGAGGGCAGCCAGGCAGAGGCTGGATGGGGGAACCTTATTGTCACCTTCTGGGGGGGAATCCAAACACATCCTATGTTGGAGGAGCTGAGGGGGCTGGAATTAGCTCTGAGGCTGCCCAAGACCCTGCATGAGGAAGCTGACAGCACATGCCTGCCCTAACACCTATCCCTGCCACGCCTGCCATGCGCACGTGTGTTCTGGTCATGCACCTGCATGTCCCAGCCATGCGCTGCAGTGTACACACATGTCCTGGCCATGCACAGCCACGCACATGCATGACTCRGCCATGCACAGCCGTGACACACGTGTCCTAGCCACGCACATGCACGTTCCAACCATGCCCGCAAGTGTCGTGGCCATGCACAGATGTCCCAGAACAGGATCCTGCTGGAACTCACTCCCTCRGCCTTCGTGAAGCTCAAGATCCATGGAAGCAACTTGAATCCCTTGCGCACACCACATCGCTAAAGTGGGTATTGATTTATTAGGCTGTAATTTAAGGCAGAATGTTTTAAACTGAACCCACACACCAAGCYGAGGCACGAGAACAAACAAGACCTGATTTATTTGCTGCCCGTCTCTGGCGGATGCCTGGTTGGGTCAAGAGGGGACAGGGAACTGCTGCATGGCATCCTGGCATGGGAAGAAGGAGAGGAGCATCCCCATCACCTCCCTCATATCCCCTTGTGAGCATCCTGCCCCCCACAGCAGCCTCATGCAATGTCCCCCCAGCACCRGGGGTCCAGGGGACAGGGACAGTGGCAGCGAGGGCAGGGGCAGAGCTGCCTGGACCCGGTCTTGTTGCATGGGGGAGTTGGGCCAGCACTGGGATAGGCCGGAGGGCATCACCCGTTCCCTGTACCAGTGGCTGCTGGGGCATGTGCTGGGATCAGCATGACCCCACCAGCAGCACTGGGGCACTGGGATCATTCTGGAAAGTGCAGACTGGAGGGGGGAGGGGGGTGTTGAACCCACACTTTAACATGGTGCCRGCACAGACCCACAGCTCCATCCTCCTGACAAGCAACCACAAGGCCAGACCTCCGCCGGCATCAATCAGCCACGCTCCCATGGATGCACAGCGCCGGCACGGGGGGGTTATTCCACCCCCCCACCAAGCGCAGCATCCCCCATCCTCCTGCACCAGCTGAGTCCCGGGTGTCCAACCCCCGCCAGGTCCCATCTGCAGGACCCGGCCACCGCGGTGCATTCCTGTGTGCCGGCCCCGGCACAGCAGCTGCTGGCCTGAGCCCACCGCCGCTGCTGCGGCTCGTCCTGACCTTGCGGTCAGGTGTTGGGAATGGGGGGGATAAACTCCCCCCAACCAACCCCGGGTGCCACCAGCCGCCGTCGGGGCACGGGGAGGGTTTAATGCAGCGGGGACCATAATGGGGCCGGGCGGGGGAGTGAGGGCGAGGAGAAATTAGTGTCAGTGTGTGTGTGCCTTAAACAAACCTGCGCCGGGGTGACGTGAATGAGGGCACAGCCTGTGTATATATTAGTGATGGGATCTGACCTCGCTGGGAGGGCTCCTTCCCTCGCTCTGCTCCTCTGGGCGTGGGAAAAAGGCCTGGGCTCTTTTCACAGCTGTTCTCGCTGCTGCACTGAGCTAATGGAGGGGCTGCGCGGCTCCCTCCTCCCCCCCGCCGCCCTTTCAGGCCTTCAGCAAAAACCCCCCTTTCAACAGCCCCTTAAAAACACACCTCATTGTTCCCGCCTGCAGCGCATTGAAATGCCACTCGCACCCCGTCTCCCGGAGCAGCCGGCCCCAGCTCCGGCCCGGCTGCGCGTGCACACGCGTGTGCAAGCCCGGGGCTGTGTGGGAGCACACGTGTGCCCGTCCCCGAGTGATGCATTGCTGCTGCTGCAGGGTTTGCATCCCTCAAGTTTGCTCTGGAAGCTGGGGGGGAGAAATGTGGGAAGCCAAGGAGGTTTTCCATGGGCCAGGAAGCCGAGGCCGTGTTAATGCCACCAGCGCAGACCCCTTCTGTCTTTCCCTTTTATCTGGGTGCTTTGATTTTGACATGAGAAATGAGCCAAGAGGTACCAGCGCCCACCTCCGTTCTGCAAACCCAGAGGGGACACATGGCCAGTGGCCATATCCCCCTCCACAATCCAGCCATGAGGATCAACAGGGACCCCAAACACCCCAGCACCATCCTGAGCACCCCAAACATGGCCTTGGCCATGCCCAGGTTTCACAACCAGCATTCGATGCTCCAGGAGCGAATAATCCACATAAAATCCCTGCCTGACACAGAAAGTGATGGGATTCCCAGGGATACGGTGGCTTGGGCACATCGCACCTTGTTTTCCGCTATCCTTGAGCCTATGAGTTGCCCAAAAAAACTCCTCTCCAAGCTCTGTAGAAATCCAAGATGGATAGAAAACAATRAACAGCCGCGCAAGGACCAGCCCTCTCCTGGCTTCCCTGGGAATTAGGGCATTGAAGGTCCGGGCTCAGCCTCTGAGGGAACCACAGTGATGGCAGAGCTGAGGGTCCCATCACAGGGGAGACGCAGCCCCTCGAAGCCGGTGGCAGCRGCACAGGCACATTCCGCCTCCCCCCGCCAGCCCCATGCTCACCATCCTCCCTTGTTTGCCAAGGCCCAGCCCTGGAATAGCGCCGGGATCGTGCTTTTCATTAAAAATAAATAAACACAGTTTATTGGCAGTGGAGGGAGCACGAAAACACCACCCCCAAAGGCTGGAAAACCAGGAGGCGAAGGCGGCCAAACCCACACTTCTTATTCTTTTAAGCTATCCTTGGAGCGGGGGTCATCACTGGCTGGTGTTTGCAGCAGGACAGACAGACAGGGCAGCATCCTCAGGGCCTGCTCCTGCTTTTCCCGCTGACCTTTCCCCACTGCTCTGATAGATCCTTTCTGACAAAAGCGGGGACGCCGCACACCTTCCGTCCTTGCTCTGTGCCCGGCGCAGGGACATCGCCACTAGCAAGTCCCTGTCACCAGCTATTAGGGGGAGAAGGTCTCTGCTGCCACCGTGCTCTTTCCACATGAGTGCCAGCACCAGCACCAGGCCGGGGGGTACCCCTTAGCCCCCTGGTACATAACACACGTGCCCCAGTGTTTGCCAGTTATGTATGCAAATCTGTTGAACAGCCACATGCGGGTTTGTTATCAGTGAGGATGAGCCCCAGCTCTTTGAAGTCAACATATGTACATGATGATGCACATATGTGCATGACCTACATTCAGGGCTGTAGCACATTCTCCGGATGGGTGATGCCTACGTGTGCCTGCAGCAGGGGGACTTGGCCATTCCTCACCCACTGAAGCACCATCAATCCTCGAGGGGCTTTCCTGGCATGGGGAAGGGGAAAGGCTTTGGTGAGGGCTGCTTGGTTGCAGCAACCTGAAAAGCCACTTGCCAAGAAGCTCAGGCAAAGGGTTTGGCTTTGGCAGGGGTGACAAAGCGCAGCCACCAAAGCCATGTCCTTGGTACCCTGAGCATCACCATCATGCGGCGGGTCCCCGCATCCTGCACTGCCTCAGTCCCTGCTGCCCAGTGCAGAAGAGCAGCCACCCCAATTCGCTCGCTTTCAAACATTGCCGTTTCCCCAGCTGGTTTTGACTCCTCACCCAGCGCAGGGAAGGAGTTTCCATAGAAACATGAAGATATTAAACCGTAAATAATAATTTCTCCATTTAAAATATATATATTTACATAAAAAAAGAGAGAGAAAACAAAGCTCCAGCGCATGCTGTGGGGCTGGGAGACACCACCACTGGCACCCAATTTATCCAGGTTGGGGACTCCAGCCTCACGTCCATAGAAACGAGCAGCTGAGGAGCCGTTAGGACCACCCTGCGCCAGCTCTGGTAAATAAACGGGAGCTTTGCCGCCGCAGTGACACGGACCTGATGGGCAGGAATTRTTATTTACTGTTGCCTGTTCAATGGTTATTTTTAAATGGCCTAAAGTGAAGCACATCACTGGTTTTCATTTTCTTCTACTCTGGGATATGTTTTTGTCTGTGCTTTTTACCCTTTCTGTCTATTTAAGTGATACTTTTTATCATAAATGACTTTTTTTCTTCTCCTCCCTGCTATCGAGTTGGGAAATCATCAGCTCATGATGGGAGAAAGGAGCCTCCCAGCTCCTCTCGGAGCCCCAAACCCCAGCATCCTCCCAGCTCCCTCCATCCCTTACACCACCCGCAGCACAAAGGGCTCCTTCTGTCCCCCTGCCAAGCCCAGGATCAGATCCTGACCATGGGAGTCAATACGGCCAACACGATTGCAGCACCATCCCAGAATTCCAACAGCCAAACCAGCCATGAGCTCTCTATGCCCATCTCCACAGCAGGATCAGGGTTTTGGGGAGCACCCCGCTTCCTCTGCCTTGATTTGCTGTGCTGGCACTGAGATGCTCAGCCCAGCTCCTCTGCTGGTGCCAGGGACCAGCGCTGGAGCCTCCTGGGGCCGAATGGCCTCAGCCTTTACTCACTGGCACCAGCCCCAAACCAGCCCAGCAGCCCCAAAGTAGCTGGACCAAGCACCCCAGCAGCGCCTGGGATTATCTTCAGCATAACATCCCCTGGGAACAAGATTGCAGTTTAGGCTCTAACGGAAAAGTGGAGAGAGATGGGATTAAAAGGAAAATAATGACTATTTCTTTAGCAAGGCTGTGGAAATGAGACAGGGATTAGCATCCTCTTTACCAGCAGCCTCCAATCCCACTGGACGGTCCTGGATCCAGAGATGCCCACGCTCGGCATCGCTCCCAAGGGTAACATAGGGGTTGGCAGCATTGATCCCAGACTGGGACAACCCCAGAGGGACGAACCTGGCTGTCCCAAACACAAGGCCAAATTACCAGCTCAGATCCAGCCCAAGCACCCACCACATCCCTCTGCCACCACCTTTGCCTGCGGACATCACGTCACAAAGGCAATTGGGCAAATATTTGCCAGTGTGGTGATTTTCCTTTCCCTGCAGATTTTCTGGGAGAAATGATAAAATATTCTGCAAGGAATAAAACATTGGAAATTAAAACTTCACTTGCAAAGGCGCAAGCCCAAGAATAAACCTGAAAGGTTCCTTTCTCTCGCCTTCGGTTGCACACACCGYGCGGTGCAATTGGCTGCTTCCCTGGAATAGATTCAGTTGCTATGATACCAAGTTTGCTTTTAACGAACCCCAGAAAATTAATGGTATTCAGCAGATAAGTCCTTAAAGTGGAACCTATTTTAAGAAATTCCTTGCTAAATGGTTTACAAGTAGTCAGGAGGGAGGAGAAGGTTTCCCAAGCACAGCAGAGCCTGCACTGATTCTCCTGCTGCTCCCAGCCGGGATATTGGGCTCTGTGGTGATGTGTTTTGGGGTACACTTCAGCTTGGTACCATGAGTGGTGAGGGCAGGACTGATGGACAGCATCAGCTCCCTGTGCTGTGTGCTCTGCATCCCTCCCACTGCTGCACGGCGACGCTTCGCATCCTCCCGGCTGTCCCCATGCGGCCTCACTGCTGCTGCTGCAACACTGCTCCCACCATCCAGCAGCTTCCTCCAACACTACAGAAACATGGGCAGGTCAGTGCAGGCAGCCCAAACCCTGCCTAAACCAGCACGTAAATCTGTGGGATTCATGGTTGGTCCAGATCTTGGAGTGCCTGAGATGGTTGAAGGGAGGTAAGTGGGTCTGGCATGGAAAGCCTGCTCAGACAGAAACCTGACGTGCCTTGGAGATGCTCAGTGAAAATAACCAAGGAGCTAGGGAAGGTTTTCCTTCTTCCTGGTGCAACACTCCATCCATCCAGCCCAGTGAGCAGAGCTTAGGGTGGCATCAGTCCCCCCGGGACCTGTGTCTCCACCAAGGAGACAAGCTGGTGCCTCCAGACCCTGCAGCAAAGGCTCTCACCAGCTCAGCACCACCACAGCTGAAGCACCTGAGCTCTGGTCCCCAGGCTGCAGGCAAATCAGCTCCACAGGGCACAGGATGTACAATGAACCATCTCTTTATCCCACACCATATTTTGGGGTGTACTGGGGCTGTTCCTGCTTTATCCCACAATACATATAAGGGCTCATGTCTTCCCTGACCAGAAAAAGGCACAAATTGAGTGAGCCCAGGGTGTCTGTGCAGGATCAGCACCAGGAATCACATAGATCTGGGGCAAGAAACCTGCCTCTCTCCTGCCTGAACAAAGCCAGACCTGCCAAGAGGAAGAAAGGGGCACCCCTGCCTCTCACACCCCAAATTCCTCCTCTGCTACAGACTCCAGCAACATCAGGTGAGAAAAGAGGCACAACCCCACATAGAAGCCACGATGTGCAGACAGAACAAGGGATCAGCGCTTTGGGCTTTTAATAATTAGAGCTGATGCTCTTCCCCTTCTCATTTCTAGGCACCAAACCAGCCAGGGAATCAGTGCACCAAAGACCCAAGAAGTGATACGGGAGAGGATGTGCCCTGCACCTTGCACAGTGCCTGCCTCCAGTGGGAGAGCAGTGGGTGGCCTGGCATGGTCAGGACCTGYGATGGTTTAAGCATATGGGTGCTTGGATCCATCTCTGAAGCCTCCCCACTGACCATTGCCAAATATCCGAGAGCTCAGAGCCAGACTCTGCAGGCATGGAGGGGCCTTTTTGCTGCCTGCTCCAAGCTGTACCCCAAACCATGCACCTGAGAACCTTCCCTGAGCTTCCCAGGAATAACTGGGGACCACTCAGCCCATTGGGTCACCACTTACAGCCTCAGCCATTGGGGCTGAATCCAGCATCAGTGGGACCAGGGGGAGACTGAGACCAAAGTATCCTCAAAGCAATGCTCCCAAATCCCCTTCTCTGAAGAACAAAGCTGCAATCTCTCTGCAGATGCAGAATAACCAGCGAGTGATGATGATTTATTTCTCTTCCCCAGTAGATAAATCGGCCTTGGATAYGGGTTTGTGCTAAATTACAATTTGCATGTGGTAATATATTTAAGCAACTTTCCTTCCACTTGGTTATAAACAGGGTTTCTCTGGGGGTTATTTCCGAGCTGGCACCATTTCATTTCTCTCCAATACACCCGGTGCAAGGAGCTTAATTGTCAACGTGGAAATTAAAACCACAGCGGAAAAAACAACCCTAAAAATCCATAAAACCAAGGTTCGGGGTCTGAAGGTAGCCTGAGGAACCCCAAGTTGGAATCAAATAATCACCCCAGCACAGGCACTGGCTCTGGGCCTCAATAAAAATGATTACAGACAAAACCCCACTGAAATTTCCACTCCACAGCCACGTTCGGCTTCCAGCGGCTCTCCCCCTCACCAAGGCACCAGGGCCAGTGCTTTGGGAAGGCCAAAAGGCGGCTGCCGAGCCCCAATCCTGCCGGGAGGGCAGGGCTCTTCTCCCGGAGAATAGCGAGTGGGTTTTTACATTCGGTTCTCTAGCTTTATGATATCACATACACTCATACAGCTAGATAACCAAAGAGAAAAACCAACCCAGGTCTTTACAAAATGGGCCTCGGCCGTGCCGCGCACCCGGCAGTGGTTTGGCTCCGATGCTGGAGCCCCCCAAGGTGGCCGCATCCACGTCCCCTCAATAATGAAGAAACCCCAACGGTCTGGGTGTCAGGAATCTGCTGCGGCACCTTGGGATGCAACACACAACCCCGGCAATCCCCAATGCCCACCCAAGCTCCCCAACTCGCTGTCTGCTTGCCAAAGGGCACCCGCACCCTAAAGCAGTCTCCATGCAGCACCCATGGCCTGGGGACCATCGCAGGGCAGGATGCTCCCACAGCACCCATCCCCATCACCTGCGGCCCAGGGACCTGCTTCCTTCCCAGATCCAAATTCACCCCCAAACCCAACCCAGAGCCCACTCCCAGTTTATAATTACTGTAAATTACTGGCACGGAACTGCTGAGTCATGAGAGTGGCTGGGGAAGGGACAGGCACAGCCAAAAGGGCCCCCCAGGGGGTTTCCACTGCACCCCCCAACTCTTCCTCCCATTCCTCYTGCACCCTGCAGCCCGTCCCGGCACAGCCTGGAAGGACCCGCACAATCTGGGGGTCCGGGCTCTGAATGTCTTCGGGGGGGACGCCTTCCCTCACCCGTRCGGCCCCGTCCTCGCCTGCCCTTGTCCGCAGGGATCTTCCGCCCCTGCCGGGAGGCTCCGGGCACCGGTCCCGGGCACCGGCGGGGGATGCTCCCGGGGAGCTGCCCAAGCCGGGGGGCTTCGGCCGTGCTGCAGCTCAGAGGGAAACTCGGCGGAGGGGCTGCCCCCGGTTCCAAGCGGGGGAMGGGGAGAGGACAAGGGCCCCGGGGGAGGGGACCCGGGGAGGCTATTGGGGAAGGGGTGCCGTGGAAAGAGTCCCGGGAAGGCGGGTACCTGYTCGCCCTTCTGGTGCCGGTGCTGCCCGCGGTCGCCGTCGGCTCGGGGTCGCCGCATCCTTCTCAGGCTGTGGCAGGGTAGGGAGGAGGCTCGGGCAGGGATGGAGGCTGAATGATCCYACCCGGTGCCAGTGTCGGTGCGGGTCCCTCTACCGCTCCCCGGCGCCTCCGGGACCCGCCACTAAAGTTGAGGCAGAGCCGGCGGCGGAGGGATGGCTGGAGGGCGGGGGAGGGCGGGAGGAGGGACGGGGCGGCCGACGGGGACAAAGCCCGAGCGGCGGGGCTGGGACAGGCCGGGCGTGGGGCCGGGGCAGGGGTCACCCCCCAGGGGGACAGCGCCATTCGCCACGGCCGTCGCTGTCCCCGGGGGCCGGCCCGTCTGCTCGCACCGGGCCGCCCCCACTCCCGACCCAGCCTCCCGCAGCGGCCGGCCCGCCCCATCGGGGAGGCGGCGGTGCCCCGCGGGTAACCCCGCTGAGGCAAGGCTGTAGCGCAGCCCCACTCCGCCAAAGGTCGGGGTTAAACCCGACTGGACCCAGGAGGGGAAGCGGCCGGGGGAGGGCGGACGGACCCTTCCGTCGAATCTGCACCCACAGGCCCCACTCGCTAAGATTTTTTCTGCTGTTCGGGTGTAAAACCGGGGTCGACCCCACTCATCCAGGGCGGTAACAGATTCCTCCGATCAACCGGGCCTTGGCTCTGCCCCACGGACAGAGAGGGACCCCTCGGGCCCGGGACAAAGCGGGGCCGCGGCTCGGAGGGGCGGCTGGGCAGAGCCCGGGACGCGGTGCCGAGGTCCGGCTCCACGTCCCCCCCGTGCGGCAGCCCGGGGCCGGGCCCGGCTGGCTCTGCCCGGTGCAGGAGACCCGCTCCTCTCTCCCGGCAACGGCGAGGCCGCACCGGCCAGGGGCAGGGGGCAGAGGGCTTTCCCCGGCACCCGCAGCCGCCTCACACCGGGAGCGGACCGGCAGGCACAGCCGTGACCCCGGGTGCACTGTCCCACCCAGGGGTGCCCGGCTACCGGTGCACAGCCCCGGGAGTACACGAAGGTGCAAACACAAGCGCCGATGCACCCCCCAGGAGCGCTCACACCGATGGGCACATTCGTCCTGACGCCCTCACGGCCCCTCAGACGAACCCGCGCACACGCACCCCTGCACAGGGCACCCATGGCTCTCCACAGCTTCCTCCGCACCCTCGGGACGCCCCAGCCTTGCCCGGCCCGCGGGGCTCCGCAGCCCTCCCGGGGTCGCCTCGTCGCACATCGCTCTGGTGAAAAGGCAGAAAACGAAACCAACCGGTGGCCCGAGCATAGCAGCAGCCCCGGCCCCGGGCACAGCTTCCTGCCGGTGCCCCGGCTGTGGGCAGCTCCGGGCGGACTCTGCTTCCAGCGGGGACCGAGAGCAGCGGGGGGGGCGAGCGGCGGGGCCCGGCTCCCGCTCACAGAGCTCCGGTTCCGTGGAAGAGGCAAGGGTGCACCCCGGCCCTCGCTGCCCACACCAGCCCTTTTATATGTAAGCACCTAAATAGATATAAAATACGTGATATACATTATATACATGTATAAATATCCGCCTTTGAAGGCTCTGGGAGCGATGCATGGCGGCGCTTGCAAAGATGCCAACCCCCAAGCACCGGGGGCTCTCCGGGAGCTTTCTGCCCCTTATCGGGGGTCCCCGGGTCGGGGAAGCCCTTGGCCGGAGTCCCAACAGCAAACGGTGGCCTCAAGGAGCAGGGCGAGCGCGTTCCCACCGGCATCGAGCACCGGGAACCGGGTACCGGGCACCGGCCCCGCCGCTCTCCGTGGTGCTGAAGGGCCGCCGCACCCGGGGTCGTGCCTCTTCCGTCTTTCTCTTTCCAAGCTGCCACTAATTAATTATTATTATCGCTAGTCATTATTATCGTTATCATCCCTGACGTTCCCATCGCTCCGGTGCACCGCGGCACCACCAACCGTTCCGGGAGGGAAGATGGTGCCAACGAGATGCCAAATGAAACGGATCGTAGCTCCCGCACACCCTCGGTAGCTGCCAACCGCGCTCCCCTCCTGCGGTCCGCACCACGCGTGGCCCGAAACGGTGCCGTTACCTCCATGGCCGGGCTCCCAAATGACCCTCCTGCCCAGCCTCGGGAGGCGCCGGCCGCGGCAGGCTCGGCCCCGCTGCCGTCCACACCGCCCGGGGCCCCGCCGGTCCCAGTCCCGCTCCGCCGCCCCGGTGGGTCCCTTTACCGAACCGCTCCTTCCCCGGGCGAGCCCGGCTGCGTTCCTTCCCCGAAGGGTAAAACCGCAACAACGACCGCGGCCCCAACGCTCCGCCGAGGGAACGAACGGGACAGAAGGAGCTTCGCCGCCGCCCCGGCAGCACCCTGCGGCCAGGGCACGGCTCACGGAAAGGCCGCCTCGGGCACCGGCGGGGCCGGGSGGCAGCATCCGCTCCGGCCCCACTCCCCGCCGCTCCCAGGCACCGGTGACAGCCGCACAGGGCCCGGGTGGGCTGCAGCGGCCCGGTTCACCCCCACCGGTTGCCGGTGCCCGCTTCCCACTGCTCACTCTCCTAGAGGGGCCGCGGCAGAGGCCTGGCAGCACCGAGGCGGGAAAGGCGGCCGCCCCACGCGTGTCCGCTGCGGGGGCTCCACGGGGCCCACCCGGCCTCATTTCTCCCCGGCACTTACCGGGTCATCGCCCACCGGTAGCTCTCGCCCCGGCGGCTGCGGGCGCTGCCTCCGGCCCCGGTGCCTCTCGTCCCCCCTTTTCCCCTTCGCCTACACCCTCGTGTGAATCAAATACCTTCACTACAGCAGCCATGTTGGGCTTCGGTGCGAGCACGGCGCTCGCCGCAGGAACCGCCGGTCTCCTCGGCGGGAGGCAGCGCGGATGGGCTCGGCTCGGAAGCCCCGGTTCCCACCGGAGAACCGCAGCCCGGGTATCCCGGCCGATGCCGGCCCCTCTCTCCCATCGCCCCGAGGGATGCTGCGGTGTGACGCTCCCTGCCAGCCCGGTAACTTCCCACCGTTACCGGTAACGCCACTAACTGCAGGTCGCGCACCTGCTCCGCATCCCTCCTGTAGAACCGGCCGCATCCCTGGGCTGCCTTTGAAATAGAAGATGGGGGGAGCCGCCGTTACCTCCTCCTCGCCCGGAGTGCCGGTCCCTGCGGCGCCGCTCGGCCGAGCCCACCTGGGGAGTGAAGAGAGACAAGATTCATCAAGGAGGAGCCGCCTCYGCTATCGCTCCAACTTGGAGCAACTTTCCCGTCCAGGTGGCCGCAGGGGGGTGGATCCTTTGACCAGGCAAACTGGGCCGGTCCTGCCGGCGGGCAGGTCACAGGGCGACCCAAAGCCGGTTCCTTTCGCCCACTATGGAAGGTCAGCAMCCACCCGAAGCCCTGGCCGGGCCCGAGCCGGGACGCGGCCTCTGCTGCCGAGGAAATAGAGGAGATCCCCGCTGAAGGGCAGTCCCACCGGCGGTGGCTGGCTGGCTGTACGGCTGGCTGTATGGCTGGCTGGTTTTGCCGGGTGGGGGACGGCCCAGCTCCCCCTCACCGTGGGCATCGGAGCCTCGCACAGGGCACCCGTCGCTGCTCCGGGGCAGCGGAGCCGCTCGCCCGCTCCGGAGCCCTTCGAAAGCGGATTTTTTAGATTTTTTTTTT
>CABHOG010000087.1:271232-379605 GCA_902168055.1 Aratinga solstitialis | reverse complement strand
CCGCCCCCACCCCCGTTTGATCCAACGTTGTCACTGGGAATTATTTGCATTTAAAATACAACAACTCGTTACCCTGCACATGTCTTCACAGCTCAATTCAACCAACACCGGAGAGGAGCGGGGCTACCCCGAGGAAAAGGAGTCCCCAAACCCCCGCCTAAATCCATCCGAATTCGCGCCCTGCTGGAAATATCGATGTGGGCGAAAACCAGAGATTTAAATGATTTAAATGATTTCCTTTCTGCAGCCGCTGTCAGCCAAAGGTGTTGTGGCAACAAAGAGCGGGAGAGGATTTGACGCCCGTATTTTTGGCCTGTTCCCGTGCAGAAATATTCCTCCAAAGAGAAATCTTTGCAAAGGGGAATCTTGCAAAGATTGATCTAAAGATTCTGCCCTGCAAAGTGCCTCCAAAGAAAAACTGGGTTTAAATTTACATGCACACCCCTCGGTCGCGGTTAAACCCATCGGAGGACACGGACAGACGCGGCACTCGCCGAAACGAAGGGCGAGGAGAGTGACTGGGAATCAAACCGCTGCTTTCCCGGTTCAAACCGGGGGGAAATGGTTTCTCMCCGCGCACGGCAGATATTGCCCTGCTCGGGAAAGGACGTGGCGTGAAATCCYGCCGTGCCCGCCCGGGCAGAACCAGGCGCTTCAGCGCAGCAACAACCCCAGTTACTTTTTAATAATAAATAATAATAAACCAAGAGAATAAATATATTACAAATCCCAGATTCTCCCTAAGTGCCGAGTGCGATCCCGTCCCTTCTGTGGGGAATTTCAATTTTAATGTTATTTACTTTTCCTTTTTATTTCCTGTAGCCTAGGCTGGAGCCTCGCAGCAGCGCAGGGCTAGGAGGGCATCGGAGGGGATGCCCACACAACACACCGCTCTACACAGCAAGCCCAGACCCCCGGATTCCCCCTTTTCCCCCCGCAAACCTCCCCTAAAACCATTAATAATAATACTAATAGCTGCACACCCCGAAACTCGGCTCCGGCAGCCCCTTACCTCGGGCACCGGGCAGGGCAGGGCAGTCCGTCCGACCGGCCCAGGGCTCTAAACCCCGGGGATGTCTTTTGTGAGTTTGCCGGAGTTTCCCCGGGCTGTCCCCTTTTGTGTCCCATTGCCATCTAGAGGCCCCGATTAATTAATTTCACACCGGAGCTCGGGAGAAAATTTTCCCACAAAACAAGTGGCCGAGGAGATGTGAAACCCCAAAGAAAAGGAGTCAACATCAAGTTCAACAGCATGCGGGGAAAGGCCTATTTCCATCACAATCGCGGCTGAGCGGGGGCCGGGCGGGGGGCGGCGGGCGGCGGCCCCCGCGCCCCCTCCGCGCGTTCCCAGGCTCGGAACAATCGCGCTCTGTTTGCCTCGCACATGCCGACGTTTGGGCACGGAGGCTGCCCCGGGATAACGGGAATAATGAGGGGGTGGGGGGGACAAGGGGGGAGAGAGTGATGGAGGGTTGGGAAAAGAGGGGGCGGGGGGTGGGGGGGAAGGAGGAGCGCGCACCTGGGGACTGGCCGGTACCGACCTGTTGATCCCCGGTCGGGAGCACCCAATTGGAGTTTGCGGCAAGAGCCGAGACGGGCAGGAGAGAACCGACGGGATCGACGGGGTGGGGGGGTCCTCAAAGCCGGGAGGAGGCAGAGACGGACGCCGGGATGCATGGGGGACACCTTTCCCTAAGTTTGGTGCCCCCSCCCCCATCCCCGTTCCCGAACCCATCCCTGGCCACGCGTTTTCCCACAGCCTCGGGGGAGCGGGGGGTGCCTGCCCCTGGGGAGCGGGGGGCCGGGGTCCGGGGTGGCCGAGGCGGTGGTGGACGTGTCCTGCAACCCAAGCAGCTCGGCTCCGCCGGGCATTGTCCCCACGGAGCCCGTGGCCATTGTTCCATGCGCTGCGGGAGCCGGAGGGAGGGCAGCTTTCCACGCCTCGTCCCMCCCCCCCCCCCCCCCATCTCGCCCCCCATCCCACACTCGCACCGGGCTGCCGGGACCCGCAGCCCCTAATCCGGGGAGGATGGAGGAGGGGGGGGAGGGGGGGGAGGCAAAAAGCACACACACCTCCCCAAAATAATATGCAGGGGGGAGGCGCGGGGTCCCCCCTCGCAGACTTCCTCCAAGTTGGGAGAAGCGGGAGGGGGAGCGGGGCTGCTGCCAGTGCCCGCATAGCCCTGCCCCTCCAGCGGGCAGCGCCAGCAGCCGCCCGCTCCTGCCCTCTCGTCCCCGGTGCCCCGGCCCGGGGAGTTCAGTGCGGAGCAGGGGAAGGGAAAAGCAGCGACAAAAAGAGGGGAGTGGGGGTATTATTTACCTCCCTCCGCACATCTGCATCCATTAATGACTTAGCGACAGCGGGAGCCGGGAGCCACCGGGACACCGGCAGCCTCCGGGGCGGGGGCTGGGGGAACGCGGCACCGGCAGCGGGCAGGATACGGAGCCCGGGGACATCCAGGCGATGCGGAGCGCGGCGGAGCCGGGCTGTGGCTCCCAAAGAGGACTGCCAGGGCTGGGGGAAGCGGAGCCCCCCGCGATCACGTTGCCTTTACGTGGGGTTAAACAGATAACGTCTGCACGGGGCTTGAACGCCGGGAGCCCCCCGGTCGGGCCCGGGCAGCCTCGACCCGCCGCCGCCTGGCATGGGGAGGGGGAAAGGCGGATTCCGCCCAAACATCCATTTTGTCCGTTTTGGCGATGGAGATGGGAGAGAGGAGGGAAAATGCGATGTGGGCTTTTTTTCCCCTTTTTTTTTTTTTTTTTTTTTTTATTTTTTCCCTTGCTTTCTCCATATTTTCCTACGTAAGGAATGACGTCCTCGCGTCGGGAGCAGGATAGGTTAGCCCTGCGCCATGGGGAATGCACCTGGCTGGGGGGGGGGAAGGAGCGGGGCGGGGGCGGATCTGGCAGCAGAACCTAAAAATAATGGGGATTTTATTATATAAAAAGGAATATAATATATAGTATAATAATAATAATCCCGGTGACCCGGCGGATGCGGCCCCGCACGGACAGAGGGAGGCAGGGCCGGATCCGGACCCCACCCGGGGGCCGTCAGGGCTCGGGGTACCCCAAGGGGTTTGAGGGGGGAGCGGGGCTGGACCCGCAGCCGAGGGGAAGGGGTTGAGGGGGGTCCTCTTGCCTTTCCCACCCCCACGCGGCGGGGGCAGAGGCGGCGGAGGGCGGGCACCCGCTCCGCATCCGGTGCGGGATTAGTCCGTGTAAATTAAGCATAAATCGGTTAATTTTTAAATGCAACGCAAAATCCCAACACCCCATCCCCCCCCCCCCCCCCGGGCTTTTGCACCTCCAAGGTCCGAAGTGGCCGGGAACGGAGCCCCCTCACCCTCCCTCCTCCGCTATACCGAGATTTTCGGAGCGCGTTAAAAATCGCTGGCTGCAAAAGCGGCTTCGCGMGGGGTTTGCGCCCCAAATCCGGCCCAGGGGGGGGACGGGGACCCTCGCAGACACCAATCCTCKGAACGGGGCTGGGAAGGAGCCTGTGCCGGGTACCACCTCGGTGCTCCCTCCGCCGCCCCGGTATGGGCAGACCCCGGCCCGGCGCGGCAGGGGAGGCCGCTGGCTCTGGGCTCTACCGCMACGRGCTCCTCTTATGCGTTTYCCCCTCAACGAATATTTCTCCTGGCGGGGCCGGGGGGTGCCGGGACGCTCTGTCTCGGCCGCCCATCGCCCTTCCCGTCCAACCGGGGCTTCACGGTGGGCCGGCCGGTCCCTGCCGACCCCAGGTGCAGCCGGAGGCCGGGCCTGCACTTTGGACACCCCAAATTCTGCTGCCGATCCCGTCGCCKGGGCCTTCCCCGGTAAAAGGCCCTGGGGTCGGACTCAGATCCTTCAGACCCCCGGTATCGGCAAGGTCGGTCCCCCTCCGTCGACTGCTGGGGGTTAGGGGTTTGGGGGGGGGGGAGGTATTTTGGCTCCCTGATACCGTTTTGATCAAAAATTCATTAAGAGGCGATCGGCGCAGCGCTATGAATATTTCAGGGCTTTTGCAAAACAACAAAGTGGGTGTTTGGTGGAGGAGACACMGAGGGGCGCAGCCCCCGGTGCCCGGCTCGGCCCCGGTTTGTTGCGGCGGGGAGGCGAGGAAGAGTCGGGCGCCCCCGTCTCCTCGGGGCCGGGGCCGTGCTCGCTCGCCCCCAGCCCGGGGCTCGTTCCATTACAAGGTGTGAAACGGCTCCCGGTATCCCGGCAGCGGAGACCGACCCCCGATGGGAGATCCCAGCCCCGGGGCCACCGCCACAGCCCGAAGCCACCTCGGCCGCGCTCACCGTCCCCGGGCTGCTTCSTGGGGCTCCGACGGGACGAACCTACCCAAGCTCCCACAGCCCGGGACAGGCCCGGGGCCGCCTGGAGGGGGACAGCAGGAGAACCACCCGGATGTCCCCTCGGTAGCGCCACGGACCATCAGCTCCCACCTTCCCCGGGCTGCTGATGACAGGGCGCTGCTCCCCCACGGCTCTGGGGAGGGGACGGTCCCCCCCAAACTAGCCCATCCGCCTGTTCCCCAGCAAGGGAGCACCCTGACTGCAAGGTTCACAGCCCCCAAATCGCGGTGCAGAGCCCCGACAGCACAGACACCGGGAGAGGCACCGGCGCCGACCAGGAGACAAAGCCCTACCGGCTCTGCAGCCCCGAGAGCTGGAGCCCAGCACCCTCCCTGAGCAGCACAGTTCCCCGCCATGCTGGGCCTGCAGGTAACTGGGCTTTACTGGACAGCCCCGGCCAGCTGGGAAGGGGTCACAGTGACACAGAGGTGGGGAGATGGCCTGGACCCCTCCACCTTGGWTCAGGACCCCGTAGATGCATGGGTGGGCAACACAGAGCAAACAYTTTACCAGTGTCACCCTGAGCACTGTCCCCGCCCCACAACAAAGCTGGATGCCAGCTTTGGGTGCAGTGCAATGGGGCACCCCACCTCTGCTGAACTGAGGGGATGCTCCGAAGGTAGACAGGGGATGAGGCAGAGGGACCTCCCTGCAAGAGCAAAGCAGAAAGGAGGGCACTGCAGGGCACCCACCACACCAGCTGAAGACCTGTCCCCTGTCACAATGGGGTGCTACTGGACCTGCAGGCAGCTGGGGGGGGTGAATGTCTCCTGTCGGCTCCCGGGTCTCCCACCGGTGGCCTCCGGGTCCCTGTGGCCGTCCCCTTGTCCCTGCGGTGGGATGCGGTGAATRTCCCCGGCAGCCCCAACCCCTGTCCGGGGCTCACCTCGCCCTGACATTTCCTGGCGCTCCTTCCATGCCAGCGGGTTGCCATAGCAAATCTAAATCTTACAAACAAAACGAGGAGAAAAGCCTTATTAGCATATATTCAAATGAGCCATGCAATAATGCAAACCATAAATCATGCAGTCATTGCTATTCAATCAGTGTCTCTTACCCCAGCCCCCACACTTTCACCGGGTGTCTCATCTCCTCTTTCCATGCAGAAGCCRCTTCCCAGCCCCAAGGGTGGCCCAGGAGGGGACCCACCAGCCAGGGGGGGGATCTGGGCTGCGGCTGGATCCAGCCCTGGGCTGCTGGGGCTCCGCACAGGCCCTAATCCTGGCTGGTATTTATGTCGCTCTATTAAACGGGGCAAACTCTTCCCAGGATTAATCTCCCGCTCGTGTTTTAATCTCAGTGCTTGGTCAYCAGTAATCCCCGTGCAGGAGGGGTCCAGTTCAGTGCTGGCGAGTGGCCGGTGCAGAGGGACCCCCCCATCCCCACTCGATCCCAGCCTGTGGGTGCCCACACAGCGCTAAGGTGGACCCACACCCCCTCAAAACCAGGGGACGATAGAAACTGCCAAACCCTGGTCCCCTCCTCCTCACCCTCTCAGCAGCATGGCCATGGCCATGACCACAGTCAGTGCACCGCAGGGCCAAGTGGATGCTCCCCACGCACAGAGACCCCAAAACCCCGGCCCCAGCCCAGTCCTGAGCGATAAGAGACACAGCTCAGGGGGGCCGGTCCCGCCCCCCCGCACTGATTCCCACCTTAAGGGCACACAAGGGGTTTTCCTCCTCCTCACACCTGCTCCCAGAACTGAGACCCTAAGAGCAGCTTTTTGGGGTGTCCCAGGGAGCTGAGGGGTGGGTGTGGGTCCCAGGGACCTGGCCAGAGCTGGGGGCGACCTGGCTGTCACCTCCCTTCTTAGTTGGTGACCCTGGACAGGCGGTGGTGGGACACAGGAGACAGCAACGTTCAGCTGAAGTGGGTCAGAGTATGGGGCACTCCTTGCTTTGGGGACATTAATGACCTGCCACCTCATCAGCCTGCTGCCTGGCCCCAAGAAGCTCACACCAGACACGCTGATACCCCCAGTTCTTTATTGGCGAGAAGATAATAAATAGAAAAGAGCCTCTGGGCTGGGGTTCGGCACCCACCACCCCGGATGCCTCCATCCCTCCATCCCGCCTCACTGCGGGACCCCGGCAGTCCCCATCAGCAGGCGCAGGATTGGGCCGAGGGGGTGCAGGGTTGGACCCGCTGCCGGTGCTCTCAGTCCTGCTGCCACCCCGTGGCACTTCTCAGGCATTCCCACTCGCTGGCGCAGGCGGACCCACAGGGATGCACCGTGTCCGGCGCCGGGCAGGGGATGGGCGCAGCGCTCCTCACCCCGGGGGTCCTGACCTCGCGGGGGGTTGCGGGGTGTCAGTGCTGCAGGAAGGGGGGGCTCAGCGGCATGTGGGGTGCAACGGGGTGGGGAAGGGATTTGCTGGGAGCTGCAGCCCCAAGGTGGTGGATGAAACCCCACGAGAAGCCCTGGGGCACCGCTCACCCCCCAGGCAGCACTGCAAAGAGCTTCCTGGGGATCTGAGGACGGGGATGAAGTGAGGGGCTCCCCCCCAGGCTCAGCCCACCCCCCCGCACCCCGTCGGCCTCGCTATCTCTGCCAAGTGTCCATGGCCTGCGCTCGTCGCATGGGGACGGGGACCCGCTGCTCCTCGGGCAGCGGGCGCGGGGGGGCCAGGGGATACGGGTACCCCTTGGCATAGTCGTCCCGTGGCTGGTGGTCTCCGGGGCCTCGGGGGGCTTCGCTCAGGGAGGCCAGGCTGGCGGGGGGCGGCTGCGKGGTGCCCGAGGGGCAGCCCAGCCCCGGGGAGACCCGCTCCGACTTGATGCTGATGGCTTGGTGCTGCGGGGAGGCGCCGGGGGCCGGCTCTTCAGCAGGGACAATCCGGCTGCTGACCCTGGGGAAGGGGAGCAGGAGTGAGGCCGCGTCCCTCTGCAGCCCCTGCTGAAGTGTGCGGGGTGGAGAGAGGCCGAGCTCACCCCCCTGCTCTCCCTCGAGGGGCTGAGCACCCCCCAAGTCACCTCACCTGGCTCTGCCCACCCAGGCACTGCTGTAGCCCAGTGTGTGACTGGGAGGGACATGGGGACCCGATCCCCTGGGAAAATCCACTTGGAAATAGGCTCTGCAGCAGTGGGTGGAGGGGTCCCTGGGGTGACCCCGTCTGCCCCAGTTTAGAGGTGAAGCTGAACAGACCCCAGCACGGTGGGAAAAGGAGCTGTGCCTTGGGTGCTGGCATCACCCACAGCGGGGAGGGAGTACCCATGGGTGCAGTAGCTCCCCATGAACAGATTCATCCCCAACCCATGTCTCCCACCCTGTGGCTGTCCCCCATCCTTACCCCAGCGCTGCCATGTCCCGTGGGTTCTGCCATGCTGTGAGGCCAGGCTGCAGAAAGCCGGGGGGTGGTGGGGCCTCGCCAGCCCCAAACTCTGCTGAGCAGGAGGCCAAGTGTGAGAAGGGGGGGTTCTACTGGGGGGGGCTGTGCTGTSCTGGGACTGAGGGGCCAGGACTTACCTGCTTGGGCCGGGGTGAGGAAGGGGAAACTGCTGAGGCCATGGCTTGGGATGCTGGAGCTGCCCGGGGTGAGCACAGGGCTCAGGGTCTGCAGGGCAGGGTACAGTGGTCGCTGTGGGAAAGCGGGTGCCCCCCATCAGGCTTTGTGCTGCCAACCTCTTGGGGAACCTATAATGCCGCATCCCCCCCCCCCCCATCCTCTTTCCCAGTGATGGAGCCACGCTGTGCCCACGCAGCAGCAGCTACTACAGAGCTGCTATCCTCCCCATGGCACTCACCGTGGTGGTGCCACCACTCCGGCTGCTCACCAAGCTGCCATGGGCTTCCCCGCACCGGCCCTCGGCCCCCAGGTACAGTGGGGGGGGCGTCTTGGTGGCCAGGGCCCGGTTCAGGCTGCCAGCAGGGAAGAGGGAGTAGCCGATACCTGGATGGACAGAGGGACAGGAGGATGCACGGGGTGACCCCTAGGGATGATGGGTGCCAGGGGGGATCCCCATGGCTGTGGCCCTGGTGCCCTCAGTGCCTTGTGCTCCTGCATGGTGCTGCGCTCCRGTAAACCCACTTCCTGAGCAGCAGCACCACAGTGGCCACACGCTGCAAGTGGAAACGGTGGCTGTGTCCAGCCCTGGGGCTACAGTAGCCTGTAGACATCCCTGGCTGGACCGTGCTGCAGGGAGCACCCAGCTCCTCAAGGAGCAGCCTCCACAATGGGTATCTCCAGCATGAGGATGTCAGCCTAGTTCCACCACGCTGCCCCCATGGAGATGGGGATGCTTCATGCTGAGAACATCAGCCAGATGCCCTCACACCACCTCCACCCACGTGGGGGGTTCTGCTGGTCCAGATCCAGCRTCTTTTTCTGGCTGCTTTTCTGCTGCATGGCCCTGGAGGCACCCAT
Source organism: Aratinga solstitialis (assembly GCA_902168055.1). Lineage (NCBI taxonomy): Eukaryota > Metazoa > Chordata > Aves > Psittaciformes > Psittacidae > Aratinga > Aratinga solstitialis. The sequence goes on along the minus strand of CABHOG010000087.1, from coordinate 370,889 downwards.
GTCCCTGTCACACCTGGTCTGGTGCTATACCCTGGGCAGGATGAGCCCCTCATGCTGACTCTGAGCTCAACCACATGGGAGGCTGCAGGGTGCAGGGTGCTGACAGGGTGCAGGAAGCATCTGGAGGGAGGCAGGGGCTGGTGTTTCCACAGCTCCCTGCCCACACACCCACCACAGCCCCGTTCCTGGTAAGTCCCCGGGAGATGCTGTAAGAGGAGCTTTGCATGTGGTGCCTGGATGGGAAAATCCCTGTGGGGCCGGCAACGGCAGGGTGCCAGTGGTGGGGATGGGGTGCCCATGGTGGGGACAGGGTGCCCATGGTGGGGACAGGGTGCCCATGGTGGGGATGGGGTGCCCATGGTGGGGACAGGGTGCCCATGGTGGGGATGGGGTGCCCATGGCGGGGACAGGGTGCCCATGGTGGGGATGGCGCCCATGGTAATGCTTTTCTCCCTGAAGCATCCCTGGTGATAGAGCTGAGCCTACCTGGGGGCAATGGCCCTGGGGAGCGTCCTGGTGGCTTCGGCGGTGCTGGTTTGAAGGCGGGTGGGCGGCCCTGGCCCTGCGGGGACGCGCTGGTGCTGCTCAGGGACGCGGTGGTGGCCGGTGGGGAGCTGCCATAGGCTGCCTCAGGCAGCGGTGCTGGGCTCTGCAGGGCGAAGCAGAGCTCAGGCGCAGGGAGGGGACGGGGACCTCTGGGRCCTTGGGGACAGCAGCGACTCACATAAAACCTGGGTCGTGCCACCGACAGGTCCATGCCCTCGCTCAGCCTTCGCGCCTTCTCCCCAGGATCCGGCCCCTCGTCTACCTCCAGCTCATGGCTCTCCAGCCCCAGCCCTTTGCGCTTCAGTGTCTGTGGGGAGCAGGGTGGTGAGCAGGGTCCTGTGCTCCCCCCGGCCCTCCCGGCTGCTCCCTGTGGCTACCTCGAGGATGTCGCTGTTGGTGCGGCTCTCGTGGGGCTCGCTGTACTCCGTGTACTTGAGCAGCACCTTGTCCATGTCGGTGCTGGCGTACTGGAAGAGGCGGTTGGTGCTGTTGAAGATGATGAGGGCGATCTCGCAGTCGCACAGGACACTCAGCTCATAYGCCTTCTTCATCAGCCCAAACTTCCGCTTGGTGAAGGTCACCTGCGGAGCAGGGAAGGGGACGGGATGCTGCCCTCAGGACCGCTGGATGCAGCCCCAAACCCTCCTCTTGGATCCCCAAATCCCTTCCACCTCTGGAGGACCCATCACTGATGGGAGCAGAGTGGCATTGCCCCCCTTCATGGCCTCGTGGCTCCCTGTCCCTCTCATCCCCACTCGTCCCCATGCAGCTCCTACCTGCCGGTTCCGCTGATCCAATATCCGACTGATCTGGATCTTCTTCCGGCCCATTTTCACCTCCTACACGCCAGGGAGGGCTGGAAAAGAGCAGAAAGCCCCTTGAGCCCAAGCAGCCAGGGGCCACCGCTCGTGTCTCCTCACCCCTCCTACCACCAAAATGGGGTTTTGCTGGGAAAAAAAAGGAGGTTTCAGAGGAAAATTTGGCTTTTTTCTTGTCCAGCAACAACTGAAAATGCTAAAAAATCCAAAAAAATATGGGAAATTCTGAGGAAAAAGGAAGAAAAGCCCCATAGCTCTGCCCAGCTGGTTCCACCACCCCTGCTCCATCACCCCACACACTGGCCCCGGGGACCTGCCCGTGCTGGCCGGAATGCTGCGGTGCTGCGATGCCAAGTCCCTTGCTTGGAGCATGGGATCAGCCTTTGCATCCCCAATCCCCCGCCTGAAGCCGTGGGGGTTGCTCCGAGCTCACCCCATGCACTGATGCTGCTCATGGCGGGGCCGTGGGATGGGGAGGGCGGTTATAAGGGAGGGCGGGCTGGCTGTGGGGAGGGTCTATAAAACAAGAGGGCTGTTTTTAGGCTCAAATTTGGGGTTTTCAGACTAAATTTGACCTCCGCCATTCGCAGGTCAGGAAGTGGCTGTATGAGGAGACAGCAAAGCGAAACCACCCACCTCTTCAGGCCACGTGAGCCAGCAGTGGGAAGGATGAGGGCCTGGGGGACTCTGCATCCCACCCTGGCTGCAGGGTGCCAGCACCCATTGCAGCTCAGCACTGTGCTGTGACACCCCCCCCCCAACATCTTCCTTGCTGCAGGGACCCAGTTCTTGCTCCTCTTGTTGTCCCCTACCACCAATCACCCCAAAACCCCTCAGGGATGCCCCAGTGCCACCGCAGCCTCCAGTGAAGAGCTATGGGTAGCATCAAGATGCTCCCAATGGGGCCCACCCAATTAGGGTGCAGACCTGGCCCAGCTTGGTCCCCACTGTCCCCAGGCCACGGCCATGGGACAAGAGTCAAACTGGGAAGCTGGTAGGGCTGGGAGCTCTGTGCTGTGGCTCCCTGGGGATCTCAGGCACCTCTAGAGCCCCCCAAGCTCATCCAGCATCTCCCCTATCAGAGGGATGCACCCGGGGGATGCAGGCTGGGGACCAGGCAGCCCTTTGCTCCCGCCATGCCCCAGCTTGTCCCGCTTCCCCCTCGTTGCCATTTACCATCTCGCTCAGCCTCTATATTTAGCTGATCACAACTAATTTTAATTTATGGAAGGAAATTGTGCTGCGGTTCCCACGGCCCCGCTGCCACCCTGTGTCCCGCGGCCCACGCACGGCACCAAGGTACAGGGGGTGCCGAGACCACCCCGCTCCCGCCGGAAAGAGCCAATGATTCCCTAGTGGAAAGGCAGAGGTTTTCCCAATGATTGCTGCTGGGGCAGAGCCAGGGCTGCTCCGAACATCCCAGAACGGGCACCTGCAGCATCGAGTCAGGGCACTCCCACGTATATGGCTGGGGATGCCTGGAGGGGTCAGCTCTTGCCTGCCAACCCCTGTGCCATGATCTGGAATTTGGGGTGCAGAAAGAGAAGCTGTGCCCTGGGGGGCTCCAGCTTGCAGCTGAGTTTGGCGTGTGACAGGTCAGGGGATGCTCACCTGCATCCCGGCACAGCCTCATGCAGAGGGCATCTTTAAAGGCTGCAGCATGCTGGGAAGAGAAGGATGAGTCCCCCCAGGTACAGCGAGGCTATGAAACACCCCCCCTCTGGCTGGACCCAGCACCCCCAGCTCCTTGAATGCTGTAGCACTCCAATGCCCTGCTCCAGCACCCCGGTTTCTAGCTGTATGTGGAGTGCAGATGTAGATGGTCCTTCAATGGGGCAGGTCCCTCTGTGGCTCAGCCTGGCCATGTCCACCCATCTGAGCTGCTCCAGGGCAGGGGACAGTGGACAGCGGCCACCCCAGGTACCAGCATGGCTCTGAGCCCTGGAGGAACCCCATCTGCCCAGGCAGGGTGCTTGGGTTGGGGGGTACCAGGACCCTTGGGGTGATACTGTGAGGGCTCTGGGTGGGTACCAGCATCCACGGGGTGAAGTTGCAGGCGCCCCAGCCCAGAGTAGCAGGCAGGGGTGTGAGGCAGGAGGAAGCAGCAGCACGTTCACAGCAGGGAAACTGTCTGAGGCCCGTGCAACATGTGGGGCGGTTTCATCAGCCGCTTCCCTTACAGCTCCTTCCAGCACTGCTGCTCCTGGGACCCATGGGGACACGCGTGGCCAGGTCACTGCTGCCACCAGCACCGTGCCATGTGCTGGGGTCCTGCCCGGCAGGGGCAGGGTTGGGCATGGGTGCAGCAGGGTTGGGATGCTCTAAGAGTTACGGCCTTGGCGGTTATGGTAGTTTGGCCACMGCAGTGCGGCAGGGCACCAGCGCTCGGCTCCCCATGGATGAGTATTAAGGGCTGGGAGGGGAGGGGGATATTTCACTCTGGATTTTAATTGCTGCACCAAGCGATAAGGCGATCAGCAGCATTATGGCTGCAGGCGATTATCACAGCCGGTGATGATGGGCACAGCGATGCCACCTCTATCCTGTGGTCCAGCACGGTGACATCCTCCAGCCCTGTCCTCATGGAGCAGCCTGGCTCCCATAAGGAGCTGGYATCCAGGGAGGGCTTATGGCTGTCCCCCCGAGTGGGAGGGAGCAGGGTAGGGGTGCTCGCACTGGAGAAACCCCCCAGCCTCTCACTGCTTTCACCTCCAGCGGGCCCACCTCGCACAAACAGCTCTTTGCAGTGATGGGGACCCACAATGTGGCCTGGCTGCAGGGATGAAGGACCTTCAGCATCATCATTCCAAACGATGCAAACAAACCCCAGCACCAGCAAAGCCCACAAGCCCTCAACGGCTTTCAGAGAGGAGACGCATTCCCCTACCCGGGCAGAGGCTCCAGTGCTGCCTGGCTTCCCGCCGGCCTCCTCTTCCTCCCACGTGTGCTTATCTTTAGCCTGGGCTCTGCTCRCTCGCACGCACCGGGCTCACTTCCACACCCAGCACAGCCCCTCCATCCCTTTGCCAGCACCAACAGTGAGGTGTCCCCGGGCCGCAGGGATTATAATGAACCCCCAAGATGCTGCACATCTTTAGGGCTCATTTGCATCCCACTAAAGGGGGGAACTCCCAATCCCAGCTCCTCATTAATAAGCTGAGACGAAGTGAACCCCTTAAGAGCAACGTGTTTTTCTGTATGCCGCAGCTCCAGCAGGATGCAGGATGCTCAGAGCGGTACTGAGGGGTCCTGGGGCTGCCTTTAACACCTTTCCATCCCTTTGCATCCCTGCATGATCCCAGAAATTTTAATTTCACCAGATCTATCCTGAAGTCAAAGTGGGTGGGTTATTAGTGGAGTGCTTCTGCTGCTCTGGGGTCCAAGTGCTATGCTAACAACCATCAGGCCAGGGGCCCTGGGCTTCCCAGAGTTTCATAGTCCCATCTCTCCCATCTCCATGGCACAAAGTGCCCAAACTGGGGAAAAAATGGCTGTTTTCACCAAATTAGGGGGATTTTTATTGCAAACTGAAAGCTGGAGGTGGCTAGGTAGGAATGAGGATGAAAAAGAGCGGCCAGCAAGTACTTGCTGTTGGCATTTGACAGCTTCTAGAAAGAGTTTTTTGGAGAAAAACAATGATTAAAGTGGGAGAAAGAGTTTCCATCCCATCTTTTACAGGGAGAAGAAGTGAGCTTGGCTGGGAGGGGAAAATCTGAGCCAGGAACAGTGGAATCCCAGGGGAGGACAGCCCAGATGCTGCTTCGCTGGGACCAGGAGGGCAGCATGCTTGAAACAGGGCTTTAAGGACCATCCACTGTGGATGGACACACGGTGCTGGCTCCACCGTTAGCCACATCCATCCTGTCTGGTGCTGTCCTGCTCCAAACTGCGGACATGGCTCCGCCTCTCACAGGTCCCCAGGGAATGGCAGAGCTGGGGCCTCATGGTGCAAGCAGCATCCTGGGCCCAGCGCATGGAAAAGTCAAAGTTGAGCAGGGTTTCTGCCGGGGGCAGACAGGCCCTTCTGCTTTTTATAGGTTCTTTAAACAGCTAACCAGTACAAACCAGAGCTGGGGAGCAGGCAAGGCAGGAGGAGCCTGCTGGGAAGCAGGGGAAAGGAGAGCTCAGTGGTGATGGGGTGCTGCAGACACCAAGGGCACCTCAGGGTGCTGAGGACAAGGGTAACCACCTTCCCCTACCTCACAAGCATCACCCCCAGCTATAACTCGTTTATCTTCTCCCCTTGCAGCACGTGGCCTGGCCATGGCAGTGCCCTGAGCTCTTCCAGTGCCAAATCCAGGCTTCAGTTGGGTTTGCAGGGACCCGGCCCCCCTCCAGCCCTGGGTCCATCCCACTCGGGGTGACACAGACTGAAAGCGTCCCCAGGGCCCGGCACAGCCATAGGCCGCTGCCCTCGCACAAAGCACGGTGATGGGAGGAGGCTTTTCGGTTCCAAAATGACTGTGTGGAAGGAGGAAGGAGAGAAATGACCCCGAAACCAGAGGCAGCTCTTGCCCTTGAGAAGAGGGACGGACACACAGTCCCTGCCCGAGGCTCAGACCACCTTTGTGCTTGGTGCTGCGAATGCAGCTCGCAGCAGCCAAGGGAAGGAACTCACTGTTCCCATAGGGCTGGGCTGCCCCGTGCTGCAGCTGGGCATTGATACGGGAAATGACGCCTGTTTGCTGCCGGAGGGTTTGATGGGGGCAGCCAGAGGTTGCTGATGGCTGGTACTAGGGCTGCATGGCTTACATACCTGGTTTGCTCCTGACAATCCTGCTGTGATTGTTGTGAAGAGAAGGGAAATCCAAGGGTCTTAAATATACTACTTCCCCCTCTATCTTTCTGGGCATCCCCATGGCAGCACGGTGCACAAGACTCTCTGGCCTCCTCACTGCTAGGATGCTTATCCCTAGTGTCAGAACCCAGATATCACCAGTGACCCTTGCTCAGGTGTTTGACACCCTAAACCAACCCTGAGGCCTGTATCTACACCCAAATCCTGCTCCCCAAGCTGCCATGGGGCTCCCCAGCCCATCACCTATGTGTGATGTGTCCAGCTGGCAGCCAGGCATGGAAAAGGGCCAGGATCCCTGGTTGAGTCACCGATGTTCCCTTCCCAGCTGGTACCCACTGTCTGAAGGGGTGTGTGTGGATGGAGGGAGCAAGCCCCTGGAATAGGTCCCTGCCTTCCCACTAATCCACCAGATAATTCATTACCTGTGAACCCACCTCCAGAGTCAGCAGCTCTGGGAAACTTTTTCTCATTAGAAGAGTAAATCCCTGGGGATGGGGACTCGGCTGCAGAGGGCAGAAGGATCTGGCAGAGGATCCACATTGCTCTCCCCATGGGGACGGATGAGCTGGGACATGACGGATGTGCCATGTGTTGGCAAGAGCCATGGACAGGTCACATTCCCACCGGGAGCAGGAAGGAGCTGGGATGCAGCTCAGCAGGTGCCAGACCAGTGTGAAACCCCAGCGAAGCCACGGTGGCACCAGGCCCTGGCCCGGCAGCGTTACAACTTCCTCCACGTCGAGCCACCAGCCCGGCAGTGCCGTGCCTCAGTTTCCCCTCACGCAGTGGACTCAGCCCCAGCGCCCCAAAGCCTCAGCGGGCCCGGGGGTGGCAGGGAGGCGGCTGTGGGGCCGCGGCAGGGCGGCTGCCGTCCAGGCTGCACTTTTGGGTTAAACCCGGGCGTTCCTCCTTGCACAGACACGAGTAAAAATAACCCCGAGCGCGGCGCAAACCACAGGCTTTTTATAGCCCTCCATCCCTAGACGGCGGGGCGGGGGACGGGGCTCCGTCGTGCTCAGACCAGCCCGCAGGGCGCCGGGCCGGCCGCACCGGCACCTCCCCGGGCCTGCAGCGCTCCCCCAGCCCCTGCGCCCCGACGGGGCTGCCGGCTGGATGCGTGCCGCTGCCCGCCGCGGACCGGAGCCTGCTTAGGGCAGAAGGACGTGGCCGGGGGAAGATCGGTGGCTGTTGTCCCCTTCCATCTCCCCGGTACCGGCGCCACCGCCGTCACCGCCGTATATTCGCGCCCCGGATGCGGCCGGGACCCCGCTCCCAACCCTGGGACACGCACCTGGACACCAGCTCTTCCTCCTCCGTAACTCCMCGCCGGCGCTGCCGCGGAGCCGGACCGGCCCCGGTGCGGCCCCGGCGCCGTCGGGTCCCGGTCCGGTCCCGGTGCCGGTCCGGTGCCTGCGCGTGTCCCACGAGCAGAGCGCTGCCCGCCCGAGCAGCGCCGGCTACATTTGCATAGCCCCGCCCATCCCACCGAAAGATTTGCATAGAGCAGCCGGGCTCACTCCTCATTGGCGGCCGCGGTAGACTGATTTGCATAGCCCCGCCTCTGCCGGGAAAAAGGGAGTAGCGCAGGGGAAGATTGGGGAGAAACTGCGGGATTAAAGGGGGTCTTTGGGGGGCTGAAATGGGGAGAGGTGGTGGGAACCGGGTACCGGGATGGGGATTTGGCGGGGGGAGGATTGGATGAATCTGTGGGAATTTAGGGGTCTGGGATGGGGGTGAAGTCTGGGAGGTCCCGGGGGGGGGATGCTATGCCCTCTGGGCAAAGTCAGACTCGGGCTGAGATGGGGGGTCCTGGGCGGAGGGTCAGAGCCAGGCTCTGGGTTTGTCCCATGCCAGATCCCCCTACCTTGGTTTCAGGTGACCCCCTCACACCTTTGGCCACGGGGTTGGGGTCCCGGTCCCCAGCTCCCCCAAGGGCTCAGCAAAACCACAGCCAAAGGATCGACACCATCAGCTCGACACCCCCACGCACCCCACACCCCCCTCCCTCCTCACAGCTCCAAAAGGAAACCTCCAGCTGGTTTTATATCTCACTGTTCTAAAAGCAGTGACCTGCCCGGGGGGGGCTGCCCCTTGCTCCTGCCCACAGCCTGTCCCCCCGCCACCAGCGAGGCCACCCTGCAGCAAGTGGCCCTGGAACGCTGCTGCGGGGGCCCCGAACCACAGTGACATAACCCGAGGGAGGCAGCGAGGAGGTGCTGGGGACACAGAGCTCACGCTGCTGGGGACCGGCCCCGGCTCAGCTCCTGCAGCACCAAACCCCAACACTGCGGTGTTCTGGCACTGACAGAGGGGGGACAGGCCCTGATGGCACCTGGGACAATCCAGCGCTGGGATTCCCTGGCACCATCCCCATTCCCAGTCCTGGGGAAGGAGGCAGGACCCAGCTCTGCGCTGGAGCATCTCAAGCAGGGACCAGAGGACGCAGGTGGCTGTGGATCCTGTAGCTTGAAGCCTGCGAGTATGACCTGAGGTGGAATTCACAGAGCGAAGGGAGGCAGATGCTGCTCTGTCACACAGTGACAGACCCACGGAAGGGGTTTTGCCCTGGAGGAAGCAGAACCTGAAGTCAAGGGATGCTGATGTGCCCCAGCTCTGTGTCCAAATCCAAACCTGACCTCCAAAATCCACCCTGGAAAAGGCACTGCCCAATTCATACCCCTGCTCATCTTCTATCCTTGTGTGAGTGCCTCGGTGGGTGGCTGTGCCACGGGTCCTGCTCCCTCTGGTCATGGCTGGGAGTGAAGAGCTGTCCAGGAGCTGCTCAGTGTGAGATCCCCCCGGGAGCATCCGTGTTTACAGCAGCGATGGGGGAACTGATTCAATTCCCAAGCTCCCATTACGTGTGCGGAGCTGCCGGGGCAGCAGGTGGGGAGGGGGTTACCAAAGGCTCACTGGAAATCAGCTCCCACACCAGTGCCATGGTAGGGAGATGTCCTTCCACCTCAGTTACACCGGGGGTCCAGTTCCAGCCCCGGGGGCTTGGGAAGAGGGGTTGGAAGGATGGGAACTCTCTGGACAAGTCTTTCAGTGCCGGCTGCACTGGTGGGAAGAACGCATCTTTCTTAGAGCTGCTTTTAAAGCTCATGATTTACAGAGTGCAATTAGCAGCCTGTTAATTAGCCCTGTTCGTAATCTTAATTGATCCTGAAGAGGAGGTGGGAGGGAGAGAGAGCAGAAGTGTGAGATCATCGGCAGAGTCCGATGGGGCGCAACGCATCCAGCTGCCCCTGGGCTGGGGACACACAGGGTGGCCCTTCACCTGCCTGGGTGTGGGACCACCCTGCCCTGTCCCCCCACTTCTCCTCGGGCTGCCCAGGGGCTTGGTCTGGCTCAGAGCCGTGTCCAGCCATGGCAGTGAACCCCCCTCTTTGGGCACAAGGGGTGCCCAGCCCCCTTGGGTCTGGCTGGCAGCTCCCTGCAAGCTTCAGGTCAGCAGCTTYCAAGCTGCTTTGAGCTCCCCCTTGAGGCCCTTCCAGCCCCCAAATCTTGGGGTTTGGGGGAACCCGAGCTGCTCTGCACCCCAAGTGACACAGCCCACAGGACACCRCTGAGCCCCATCACTCTCCTGACAACAGAGAAGGGACAGAGACACCATCACCAGGAGCTGGTTTGGGGATTTTGGGCTAAGTGCCAGCAAAATGGGTCTGGGGACCAACATCCCCCTCAGCCAAAAATGCAGGCAGGGCTGGAACCCGGCCGGGAGCCAAATGGGTGCTGCCTGCCAAGGCCAACACACCGGCCTTCAAAATAGCCCGTGTCCCATGCGGCTCCGGCCAGAGCAGAGGGTGCCAGCGGGAGCCACCCACGCGGGATGGGACGGGAAGCCGGGAGTGCTCCTGTGCCAGACGGAAAGGTCACCCTGTCCGGATCCCACAGCCAGGCTTGGAATGGGCCCAGGCACTGATGACACCRGGCTGGAGGAGGCAGTGGCCATGGCCGGGTGCCCAGGGACGTGCATGGAAAGGCCCTACCCTGATGTCCCCTTGTCTCCTATGGTGGARGAATCGCTGTGCTGGGGACCTGAGTTCCAAACTCTGCCTCGGTTTCCCCGCTGCTCCCAAGGCACAGGGTCTGCCTCAAGGTGATAGGTGATGCAGAGAGTGAATTTTCCTGAATTAATCCTCCTCGAACCCTCCCTGATTCCCAAGTGGGGCAGATCCCAGGGGAAAAGGCGCTTCTGCTTCCCAGGATATTTATAAATGACAAGGGAAGTTTGTCCCAGCCCCAAGGACAAGGGGCAGGGCATCACCTCGGGGGTGTTTTCTCAGCCTTGTTGGACTGAGAACGTTTTTGGGTGCTTGCTCCTGACCCGTCGAGGGTGCTGCAGCTGGAGGTGGAGTCTGAACGCATCTCTGCAGCAGGTTTAGGCCACCACCGTGTCCCTTTCTCACCGTYCTCGTCCCCGCTCACCCCACGCCAAGGCTGGGCTAAGGATGGTGGGGYTGAGCCCAGGATTTTCCCAGGGAAGCCGGCCCTGGAAACGGGGAGAGCCGCGGGGAGCAGCCGGATGCACCGTCTGGAGCTGCTGCTTCCGCACCTGCCCGTCCCTCCGTCCATCCACCCCGGCCCGGCCGCGCTCTGAGAAGCGCCCCAGTCCGGTTCCGGTCCCTCCATCCTTCCAACGGCCCAACCGGTCCGGGCTGCCTCCCGCGGCCCCGTCGAGGGGCGGACGCTGGGCGGAGCTGCCCGGGGAGGGGATCCCTGTCCAGGGGGGATCCCGCGGCGAGGGGCCGGCTCGGCCCGCCCCTGCGCGGGGAGGGAGGTGCACGCCCGGCAGGGCCGCAGCTCCGCCGTCTCGGTTCCTGATCCCGGTGCTGGTTCCAGGTCCGAGATCCAGCAGCTGGAACACCGGGGGTGAGGGCAGCGCTCGCAACTTCGGGGCGCTGAGCGAGTCTGCTCGTCCCTGTTCCCGGTACCGACCCCGCCATGCCCGCCGCCTACCCGCAGCGGGCCCTGACGGTGCTGTTGCTCTTCGGCACGTTGGCCGCTGCCATGGCCCTGCTCGCCTCCAGCCTCATCTTTCAGCTGCCGTCGGGGAGGGTCGGTCCCGGTCCCAGTCGAGGGGCTCTACCGGAGCCGGCGGCCGCCGTGCTACTGCCGGTATCAGCAGTGCTGGCCGCGCTCTGCCTGGTGCTCAACGTGAGCTGCCTCCTCCTCTGCCTCCTCCACGGCTACTTCAGCACCGAGCTGTGCCGGGGGCAGCCCGGTCCCGACCGGTGAGAGCGGCGGCGTGGGGGCTGCAGGAGGGTTGGCTGGGGGTCCCCGGGGTGCAGGGGGGCTCACAGGGATCTTGGCGGTGGGAGGCTGGGCGGGAGTGGAGGGCTGGGGGGAAAGGATGGTGCTGGAGCGGTGCAGAAGGGACTGGGGGTGCAAGGAGGGCTCGGGGTGCAGGGTCCTGTCACAGGGTGCCTGTCCCCTCGGCACAGGCTCACATACGGCCATGCCGACCCCTTCTGCACCCCAAATCCCACCTTTGCCGGAGCCCTCCCAGCCACTGCCTGTGGGGAAGGGGGCTGTGAGGATGGAGCGATGCTGCTGGCACTCACTGAGCACTTGTTCCCAAATTCACCATCATCATCCCTGGGAAGCAGTGTTATCTCTGGCCGATAAACCCCAAGACCTCTTAATTTGGGGTGCAAGGAGCAAGTTTATAGCAGCTGCACTAATACATAACAACCCTCTGCAAATCAGTGGTGCCACGGGGTCCCTCTCTGAGCTTACAGGAGCATGTGGGATCACCCACACCAGCTCTGGGACCAGGGCAGGCAGAATGTGCTGGGCCTGGCTGCAGTACTCAGGAGCACTCCACATTTGTCCTTTTGCAGTGGGCTCTGCTGGGCTGACTGCCCAGGCCACTCACACAACACCAAAATGACCTCAGGCTTGGGATCATTAACCATAGACATGTGTTGACTTAATCATTACCAGCACATTTACACCTACAAAACCATTTCCAAAGCAATTCCTCTCCTTTTCCTTGGTGGAGAGGGTTGGCGGCTCCTCTGCCCAGCACCAGCTCCACTCCTGGGTTAAAAGGTAAAACCAACTTGTGAATAATCAGATTTAAAAGCATCTTGGTGGAAACTGGTCCCCATGGGACCACTTTGGGCCCACTCTGACCTAAGCAAGTCAAAACTCATTTAAAGGAACTGATAATGTTTCAACAGTTCCTTTTGTCCCTAATTAGAGAAACCCATCAATGCACTGCATGGAGCACCGGCGCTGGAGGCACTCCAGCTCCTCTCAGCATCTTCCAAGTGAAGCTGATGCCTAGCGGGCTCATTAATGAAGGGGAGCGAAATATTCCTGCAAAACACAAAGTTCCTGCAGCCAACTTTGCTTTGGGAGCTGGGTCCCTGCTGGCAAAGGGGCACAGCAGAGAAGTCCCCCTGAGCTATGAGTCTGTCTGAGCTCTGGTGTTGATCCGTGCTGGGAAACGCTCCATTATGAGGTTGGGAGGGTCAGCTTGGATGACCCGGAGTGCGAACCAGCAGCACTAATCAGGCAGCCAGATGCAAAGTCACAGACAGAAGACAGCCCAGGCTCCAGCAGCAGTGACTCCTTCAAGGATTTAAGGGACAAAGTAACCGTTGCAGGGCTGCAGAACCTGATGGTGTCTCACGGAGCAGGAAAGCTCTTCCCAAATAACCTGCTTTTAAACAGCGTTTCTGTGCTCAGAAGCTGCTCTGGGCTTTGCTGCAGGTGATACGAGGCATTGGGAGCCCCGGATTGGTGTCCCTCTGTAGGGGATCTCAAGCAGATCACTTCAGTGTGGCCGTGCCTCAGTTTCCCCAGCTGCACGCTGAGGGTTACACTCGTGTTTGGGAGGGAAGCGGCAGGATGTCAGGACACGGAGATGTGGTGGCCCAGGCAGTGGGATGCCGGTTGCTGCGTCTCCTCGTGGCCTCCGTTCATTAGAGGACCCGCTCACGTCCCAGGGGCCTTTCCCACGTTGGGGCTGTCACACTGAATTACCGCTCCACGTCTCAGCGCTGCGCTCAATGCTCCGAGCCAGCGCCACACAAAGTCCTTCCCCCCCCCAAGCCCCCCCTACTCAGGTAATTAATAAACAAAAGCAGCTCCTCTTCCCTGGGGAGCGGGAGCGGGTCCAGGGGCTGTGAACAGCCCCCGCCTGGGGGTCCCTGCGCGGGTGGCAGTGGCCAAGGGGCTGCAACAAACCCGAGAGGAGGGGAAGGGGCCAGGCCATGCTGGGGGGCCACGGCCAGGGCACAGCAGTCTCTGCTGCCCAAGTTCCCCCGCGGGGTGGAAGGAGCTGGATGCTGCAGGGGCGCAACCCAAGAGCTGGTCCTACAGCACCAGGAAGGCTGTGCTGCTGCTGCCGCCCCTTCAGCTGGGCCTGCCAGCCCAGGGCATGTTTTCATACAGCCCCCAGGGACCTCCAGACGTGGTCAGTTGTTTCAAGGGACTGTTAAGTACAATCCCAGCCTGGTTTGTGTTGAAGGGACCTTAAAGCTCCTCCAGCTCCAACCCCTGCCATGGGCAGGGACACCTTCCATAGAGCAGGTTGTTCCAAGCCCCATCCAAGCTGACCTTGAACACTGCCAGGGATGGGGCAGCCACAGCTTCTCTGGGCACTCTGTGCCAGCGCCTCAGCACCCTCACAGGGAAGAGCTTCTGCCTAAGAGCTCATCTCAGTCTCCCCTCTGGCAGGTTAAAGCCATTCCCCTGTCCTGTCCCTGCAGGCCCTTGTCCAAAGCCCCTCTCCAGGTTTTCTGCAGCCCCTTTAGGCACTGGAGCTGCTCTAAGGTCTCCCCTTCAGGAGCCTTCTCTTCTCCAGGCTGCCCCAGCCCAGCACTCTCAGCCTGGCTCCAGAGCAGAGCTGCTCTATCCTTTCCTATTGCAGTGTCCCAGCATCACAGTCCTGCCAGCATCTCTCCAGGCACCCCTGAGTTGCCTGGCACCCATCTGCCAACCTCCCCCTGGCCACACTGCACTGCACCCCCAATGACCCCAGTCAGTGGCAACAGAGGCATCCTCTGGTGACAGCAGCCTCCAAAGCCAGGGAGGACTGAGGTTTCCCAGGTCAATCTGGCTCCAAAGACATCCAAGGAGAGCTGTCGGTGGCAGGGGTCAGTGGTAGGTGGGAAACAAAGGCCCTGCTGGAAAGGAGCTGGACTTTTCATGTGTTTTAAACACAGTCCAAAGTACCAAGCCCCTTCCAGACAAAAGGCTTGCAATTGGAACTGAGCACAGAAATCCAATCCCAAAGGTGAAGAGAGAACCTGGCCTTGCTTAAGCCAGTGTACCAGCACTTCACTTGTCATTGTTTATGGGGGAGGTGGGCTCAGTTTTGTTCCTCGCTTGATCTTCAGGGTTGGCTGAACGGGGGGCAAATCACCTGCAAAAAGCCCCCCTCCAGTTGTCTCTCCCAAGGCCCTGAGCCTCTCTGGCCTCTGAAGCACAGCAGCCAGGCAGGAAAAGCTTGAGCTGTCCAGTGATGTTAAATCTCCTGGCCCAGAGCGGTGCAACCCCTGTGACCCAGCACTGAACCTCTTCTCTATGCAAAACCCCTATTTCAGTTTCTTGGCAGCCTTCCAAGCACAGCATCAGTGTTCCTCCTGTGCTGAGACCAGGAGCGCACACAGCCCTGTGTTCTCTCACCTCTCTTGCAGGGCAGACTGGTTCCTCCTGGACAGCCGCACCGTGCGCCACGCTGCCATCGGCCTCTTCTGCTGCGGGGTCTCTGTCTACCTGACAGGCAAGTGCTGGTCCCCCCCGACCCCCTGCTGTGAATGCTTCCAAGCTGCTTTCTCCTTCAGCATCAGCTTTGTTTTGCAAATGGTTTTGCCAGCTCATCCCCATAGTGTGAAGTTGCTGTTCTTGGTGAGCAGCCTTCACCAGGGCTCCTCAGCTTGAATTCTACAGGTCAAATGCTTCCCTTTAGTCCTTCTTGCTCCTCAAGATGTCCTGCGCTTTCCTTCCAGCTCTCGCCATTTACATGCTGCTGCTGTTTGAGCTGGAGGCTGGCATCGCCAGCGCCTGCATCCTCTCCTCTGGCATCATTGTCCTGCTCATCACGGTGACACATGCCCTGGTTCGGGCTTCCCAGGTTTCCCGGCGCGGCCGCTCCGAGGTCTCTCACACCCTGTATGAGAACGACTCTGCCCAGCACGGCGACTCCTCCACCAGTGATCTCAACAACAAGAACGCGGCTGCGCCCCGGCCTCGGCCTGAGATCCACCGAGAGTTTTCCTTCCCTCCTTTCCTGGAGCGCAAATCCCAGCTGGGCTCCCCGGCCAGCAGCAACCTCACCTCCTCGGGCAGCCCCGGCCTCCGCTCCGAGAAGGAGAGTTACAACCTGCCCCGAACACACAGGACACTGTCAGCAGAGTCGGGTCTGCTGCAGGCACAGGCCAAGCCCTGGAACAGCATCACACAGGAGATGAGGAACCTGATGTCTCGCAAACCTGGAGCCTCGGGCAAGGACTCGACTCTGGTGTGAGTGGAAGTGGGACCTTTTCTCCCCATCTCCTCCCAGAGGACCTGCAGGTATCAGGGCCAAGATTTGCATCTGTATTTAGAGCTTAACATAGGTCTTGTCTCACTGGAGCAGGGGGTGGCTGTGTTCCCACCATCATGCTTGGGGGTCTGTGCAGCCGCTGCCCGATGCTCTTTGCTTTATGAAGACACCACCTCCACTCAAAGCCAAAAGTCCTCATCTGTAACTGCAGCAAAGAAACATGTGGGTGAGAAGAAGCAAGTGGACCTTGTCCCTAAGCAGACCTACTCTCCTCCAGCAGACCCCAGCCAAGTTCTCTCTCCATCACTCCCTGCCCTTCTGCTGTCTCCTTCCTTCTACTCCGCCATCCCAGGAGCCAGCACTACACCAAGGCAGATCATACGACCACCCATCAGGGTGCAGCCAAGCAGGGGGGAAGAAAACAYGGAAGATGACTGAGGAGCAAGCGAGATGGAAGCAGAGGAGTCTGCAGGCCGCAGAGGGTGGGTCTGGGGCAGCAGAGAGCCTGCTGCTTGGTCACCAGCAYGTGTGTTCTCTGAGCAGAGCACAGCTTACTGAGCAGGGCCACCAACAGCTCTCCCCCCGAAAAGGGTTGTGCTAGAGCAGCCCTGGCTTTGCTCAGCAGTGGAGGGACCTGAGAATTACCTGGGTGCCCCCAGAGCAGTGCAGGCTCTCACGGCTGAGGTTCTTGAAGGGGTTTGCATTGGCACTGCCGCTCCTCTGCTGCGTGCAGGGCAGAGCACAGGTACTAAAGGCAGTGCTGTTGCCATGAAACACAAGTAGGTTCAGCTCACTCCGTCCCTCTGACCAACTCCTCGCCGGTTACTCACAGCTTCACACTCTGCCAGCCCTGCCCTGGCCCACAGCAGCAGCACATGTGGTTCCTACCCAATTCCTTATCATTCAGCAGCTAGTAAAGCATTTCAGGGAGTGAAGAGAGGCCACCACTTCAGAGACTCCCTCTCCCCTCCCTTG
Organism: Aratinga solstitialis; assembly: GCA_902168055.1. Classification (NCBI taxonomy): domain Eukaryota; kingdom Metazoa; phylum Chordata; class Aves; order Psittaciformes; family Psittacidae; genus Aratinga; species Aratinga solstitialis. The sequence goes on along the minus strand of CABHOG010000087.1, from coordinate 354,250 downwards.
CTATTATCCTGAAAGACACCTGCTACCCTGAACACAATACAATTCCTTTGGGAAACGAGTTTAGCTCTGCTTTGATCCCTGCATCCTTGGGAAATTCTTCAGCAGAACAGAGCTGGTTCCACGAGAGATGAACGCTGAAGTCGCATCCATTGTAARGTGCCCTCCAAAGCTGTGCACCAGCTCTGCTTCCCACTGCAGGACAGGGGATGGAGACAGCCCTTTTCTTGTTGCCTTTATGAAGAACAGGACAGTTCCTTTTCCCTTTGAAAGGCTCCAGCTCTGCATGTCTTTGTTTTGCTCCGTGCCCTCTGAAACACGCCAAGCCGGCAGGCTCCAAGAGCCCTCAGCCCGAGGCAAGCAACAGGGGGAGGTTTTAGACAGAACTTTCTTGTGTTTTCTTTTTATTATTGTTCTCCCTGAAACCCGATTCAGCGGCTCCCTGGCACACACACATGAAACCCTCTCCTTGCAGAATGCCTCCTGAACAAAGCCAAAGTGGGCCTGCATTACATCGTTCCACAGCCATCCACAAAACACTGAAAGCAAGACCTAGTTTTGCAGAGATATTTCTGGGGCCCAGAGGTAGAGAGAAAAATGCCTCATAGCAGTCGGCCATTGAAGAGAACTGGAAAGGACAAGCACATAACCACCCCGTTTCCCTCTTGCAGAGCAAAGGGACAGAGCTGCCCCCCAAAGCACTCCCCGAAGCAGCAGGGTTTGCCTGCTCAGGTGCACCCGTTACGGGGAACAGAAGCAGGCAGAGGCCTTGGTGCAGCTTCACAGCTTGAGTAGGTGGTTTCTCCCTCCTCCCTGTGGTTGGAGAACATGGAGCTGGGCTGGAGAAGGCAGGAGATGAYGGCCAGTCTTGAATCAGGAACTGGCTGGAGGATTCTTGGCTTGTGGGGCAACAGCGCTGTGAAAAGAAAGAGAGGTCACATCCAGCAGGCAGGGAGGACACAGCAGCCATAGCGATGCAAAGAACCAGGGGCTCCCTCAGATAAAACCTCCCTGCTTGCAGCAGGGAAGTGGCTTAGACAAGAAGGGCTTTCAGAGTGCTGTGTAGGCTACAGAGCAACACACACCGGCCCCTGTGGGTGGCGAGCAATCTGCAGCCACACCACCACAAAATCACTCAGCACCGCTCTGGGCTGTGCAGAGCGTGACCCTACCAAGCAGGCAGCAGGGAAATACAGAACCTGGACCAGAGGTGTCTGAGCAAAGTCGTGCTGCAGACACAGAGGCTCTGTTCACTGTGGTGGGTTTGTTAGGGGTGGGCACTTGGGAATTGTCTCACTCCTACCCAGCCAGACTCCAAAATGGAGGAGGAGGGAGGCAGAGACACATACAGTGGACTCGGGTGACCTGCTGGAAGATATTTTAGTAGCTGTAGTTCAACTGCAACCATACAGAAATGTCTCATCATTCTGCTACCACCTATCTCTGTGGGACTCTGGGCCAAAACAGAGAACAGCCTCACACCTACCCCATCTCAGTAGCATCATCTCACTCCAAACGCGTTTGACGTAAAAAAATGTTTTACACAACCAAACATCCCTCTTTAAATAAGGAAATAAATTATTTTCCAGTTACCCTTTTAGAAACTGGATCATTTGCTTCCCAGTGAACAAGGCCAGGAGATCACTGGAAAGCAAGCAGTGTGCTCTTTCAAATAACAGTCTAGAACCCTATCACTGAGAGAACCTCTTGGTATATCTGCACTGCACTGTGTCACCAAGGCCTCTGCCAGCCAGGGTGGTCACTTGGGCAGAGGCAGGGGCACATCCCCTCGCTACCTGCGGCCCTGGGCAGCGTTCAGCTGCTCCTTCATGGCTATGGCGTGTTTGAGCAAGCTGTCAATGCTCTTGAAGTACACGGTGCTGTCAGTCATGTTCTTTATGGCACTGAAAGACAAACAGGGTAGGGGGGGAGATGGAGGACTGTCAGTATTTCCAAAAGCATTGTGGGCTTGGAGCACACACTGACAGAGCGGACTGGTAATAAAACCCTCAACTTCGTAGAATCATAGAATCCCAGCACGGTTTGGGTTGAAGGGACCTTAAAGCTCATCCAGTTTCAACTCCCTGCCACTGGCAGGGACACCTTCCACTAGAGCAGCTTGCTCCAAGCCCTGTGTCCAACCTGGCCTTGAACACTGCCAGGGATGGGGCAGCCACAGCTTCTCTGGGCACCCTGTGCCAGCGCCTCAGCACCCTCACAGAGAAGAGCTTCTGCCCAAGAGCTCATCCCAATCTCCCCTCTGGCAGGTTAAAGCCATTCCCCTTGGCCTGTCCCTACAGGCACTGCTTGTACCCTCATCCCAACTGTGCTCTCTCCTCAGCTTACACCAGGGAGAGACCAAGGAACCACAGGCAGCTTCCTGCTTTGTTTCTACCCCTAGAGCTCTGCCTGTGAACACAACCCTCCTGCTCGGAGGAGGCCCCTGTACCTGCAGGCATATTCCACTGTGTAGATGGCTCCTTGGCTCTGCTCCTCCCAGCTCTGCATGTCGGACTGAAAGAGAAGACAAAGCGGCACCATGAGGTGTGTGCTGGGCAGACACAGCCACGCACTAGCATTTAAGGGACATTTATTGTGTGTATTTCTGGCAGGGCTCCTAGTTCAGGTCAACTCTTTGGATACTCCGGCAAAATTCCCCTTGGCTTTAGCTCTTTTAGCCCATGAGCCAGCTGAGTGCCATGGACAGTAAGGCTGTGAGCAACCAGCAACGGTGCTGAGTGCAATGGACCAGCTGGATGTGTCGGAGTACTTGGATGTCCTTGTGTGTCCAGCCCAGCAGGCAGCTGGAACTAACACAGCTCCTGTGGAGTTCAGTCCTTAGTCCCCCCTGCAAAGCCAGGTAAAGCTTCTGGGAAGTTCTTGTTTCAGCAGACCTGCCATCCACAAAGGTTTTTACAGCATCCCTGTCCTCCTGCCTGCTCTGAAACCCCAGTGTATGCTCCCAAGCAGCAGTCAGCACCATGTCCTTCCTGTCATGAGCTGGAAGGAACCCTGTCAACTGGGCACAAACTGGAGCAGTGCTGCAAGCAGCCAGTCCTGGCACAGGACAGAACTGGGCACTAGCTCCAAGGAAACGGAAAACCAACCAAACACCAGAAATCGCACTGACAGCACAGCTGAATTCAGAGCTCAATAGATACCTATTGCAAAAGCCCTCAAGTAGTTTGGGTGCTCTTGAAAAATACATTCTCATGGGAGCAAATCCTCCAATCTATTCTGCTGGGTCTAGTTACAAGCCAGAGGAAACCCAAGGGCCTCTTTCTGTGAGTGAAGGAGGTGGGGTAGGAGCTTGGACTTCATCCAGGATCATTTCTGCTGTTCAAAGGCTGTCCTCCATCAGGGTGCTTGACCGCATAGCTTGAGACTACAAAAGAAACAAGCCTGTACATGCCACGCTCCAGGCAGTTCCCTGCAGAACCCACACCCCACAGAACACCAACTGCTCCCGTTGCTGGGAACACACGTTGAGTGCAGAGGCAGCTGCAGAGGATGCACAACTTCCCTGCAGCTCCTCCCCCTGCTCTCCCCAAGAGGTGCCAGGTGATCTTTAACAACCACGTATGGCTCAGGTGTGGGTGTCACAGCCTGTGCTCCTGCCCCTGCTAGTCATTTCCCATCAACAGAGGCAGTGATGCCTGTTCCCAGCATTCCCATCACTTCCTGGGATTTTCATGGCCTTGATTAGGAACAAGAGCCTTTCCCTGGAGCTCCTCACTTCTTAATCTTTCCTTGATGTCCTTTCTTCAGATTCCCAGGCTATGCCCTTGGATGCAGTTTAAGAACTAAAGCCAGCTATTAATACACAACAGCACTAATGATTTATTACTAGTGCTTGGGAATAAATTAATGAGGAGCTGTAAGTTCTCCAAAGAGCAGAGACATGCAGTCAGGCTGCTCTGTGTGGAGCAGAGAGCTCAGCAGCACAGCCTCAACGTGCGGAGGCAGCGAGAGCCTTCACCAGGATCTCATCAGCGAGGTGGTAAATCTGTTCGGAGATGGGAGGAAGGTATTAAGATGACGGTTTTCTCAAATCACAGCAAGTTGCTTGTTGTAAAGGCATGGGGGTGACCTTCTCCCTGCAGAAACTTTTCTCCCAGCCCCCTCCTTCCCAATTTTTCCAAGGTTTAACCCTGGGAATTTCAAAGGCTGCTTCTCAGGACCATTCGCAGCCAGAGACGGAGTTGCTGCATGGCTGAAGGAAAGCTGGAAACCACCAATAAATCCCCTTTCCTTTATACATTACCTACATCTTGGGACTAAATGACTTAAGAACAGATCCATACAGAACATTTCTTTTTCTTCTTTTCTATTCTGAATCATTTAAAGCACTTTAATGCCTTTGCTCTGATCCAGATCAAACCTGACAGTGTGTTCACGGTGCACAGCCCTGCTGACACCCTCCTGTTCCCGTCTCTAACCACAAAGCCAATGGGCTCTGGCAGAGCAGCCCAAAATATCCATCCTCATCTAATGGAATGCTGTGACCATGGCCCCGAGCACATCCCTCCCTCCTGGGGTTTGGCTGCCTGGGCTCAAGGGCTTGTCAGACTCAGCCTGTTCACTGCAAACAGCAATGCCTGAAACTGGGATAAAATGAGAGTGGGATCAAGGACAACAGAGAGAACCTGGCCATCAGCCCATTGCCAGCAGCTTGGCAGCACAGTCAGGCCTGAGTTATGTTTAATCCTCCCAGTTCCTACCAGTTACCAGCAGGGAGGAGAACACGGGAAGCTGATGGGGCTGGAGGAAATGTCCCTCGCAGCAGCTCTACTCCAGCTGCCACAAACCATTTTCTTTCCATTCTCTACCAGCTCTTGCCACACTTCTAACATTGTAGAGGCAAACAGGCACTGGGGTGACACCAGGGTACTGTGTGATCAGTTCAGCTTTGTCCTGCCACACACTGTTACCGCAGGGAGCTCTTCCTCTTGTGCCAAGGCCACCGCTGACCCAGCTGGGCTAGAGAGCAGGGCAGGAGGGAGGCTGCAAGGCTGAACATGAAGGCATTGAAGACCAAAGGGATCTGATGCTTGTGAGGCTGCAGTCACACAGAGAGTGCAGGGTCCTCACAGATGCTGCTAGCATTCACAGGACAGCGTGACCTCCTTTCTCACAAGTGAAAATCAGCAGCAATTCTGGCTACAAAAAGAGGATTCTCTGGGAGGGCTGCAGTTAGGAAATGAACTTAGATGAGCCAGAGAGGTCACAGAATGCTGCAGATAACTGCAAAGAGCAGGGAAAATGAGAGAACCAAAGGTTTTCAGAGCCCTAGCCTGGCATAAACCCCACTGCTCAACATCACTCTGTGTCTGCTGCCTTCTCTCAGCGCTGCTTCCATCAGTGCCGCTGCGCTGTCCCTCACCTTCATCCCTGTTAGGCACCGCTCAGGGATGGGAACTGATCTCTCCCCTCTGCAAGACTTGTCCTACAATTTGCTCCATTTCTTTTTGTTTAGGACACATTCCCTGAAAGTGGGACTATCCTGATTAAATGAGAGAAGTGACAGCTCAGGAGTAAGATTACAACCCTGTCTCCTGCATGCCAGTGCCACAAGCAGCACGTGCTGTACACACACATACATCTCTATACACCAACCACTGCACACAGACACCTATATAAAACATTAATAAATAATTGAATAATAAAGTGTCACAATCCAGGTTAATTTGGAAAGCAGGGCTGTAAAGCAAAGGTGAAAAATGGAGCCTGACAGTGCATTAGCATAGACATGAAGCAGTAATCTATTCATGAGACATCACTCCTAATGAATCATGACTGGCAGAAGAGGGAGAAGGACAACAAGGCTGGCATTAAAGAGTCTGTGCTCTGGAGAAAAGGAGGAACACAGCTGTGAGATGCGATCCATTATCCTGCTTTGCCTCATGTGGGCTCTTCCCAGTTGTCTCTTCACTCTCCTCCTTCCCGCCTCTCACCTTCCCCCTTATTTTATGTAGGAAATAAAAACCTCCCATTGCAGGCAGGGGTAATAAGATTCAGCACCTGCCTCCTCCCTGTACAAAACAGACTACTCCTTTCTCTTTGTCTCCATGCACAAACCCAGCTGTGAGAGCACAGGACCATGGCTGCACTATCAAGTTGCTTTGTGACTCAGGTCCACAGGTGAATTTGCACCATCCCCTCTAGTTCAGACTGAGCTGGGGTCCTGCAGCACCTCATACCCTAGAGGCCACTCTCCTCCCTCCTTCCTGCTCCCCCTTGGGGAGATGAAGTAGGGATAACGGGGCAGGTCAGGAGAGCACTTTGTGCTCGAGTGTGGCAGCTCTGGAGGCCAAATGGAGCCCAACTCACCTTGTGCTGGGCGAGCTCAGGGAGGGACCTGCGCACGTGCTCCTGCAGCCGGTACAGTGCCACCGAGGGCTCGTTGGCCAACACGTACATGCTCTCCGTGAACTTGTCTGTGACTGCAACAAGAGCAACAACAGGCATGGGAAGAGGAGAGCTTGGGATGTCCCTCATCCCTTGGGAGAGTCAGCCTGGGATGTCCCCCATCCCTTGGAGAGCCAGCCTGGGATGTCACTGCCACCGTGGTCCCCCTACAAGCTCTGGCTGTTCTGGTTTCAGGGTTATGCCATCACTGGCCAGTTTGGAGGGGGGCAGGAGCTGAACAGAGCCCAGGCTCTGCTCCTGTGGGAGCTGAGAATGCAACACTCACTGTCAAGAGCTGAGAGCTCAGTGCTGTTCTGCCATTCCCAGCTCTGCTGGGAATGCTGCTTCTCCCGGCCTGTCTTGCTCAGGTTTCTCTCTGCTCAGGGCATCCAGTGGGGTCCTGCTGCTGCTCCCCAAGGTGATGTCCTACAAAAGCCCATGGAGGAGGCTTGGTGGCTGCCAACCAGGGCTCAGGAAGCTCTGCTGCTGTTCTGAGGTGGCTGCTGAGCCGCTTCCCCTCCTTACACCCCTCTCATCCTGGCCCAGGCTCTGTCCAGGCCCCACTCCACATGGGAGCACCTCTCCAATAGAGTTGCAGCTCCGATCCCTCTTTCCCTGCAGATTCACAAGCAGAATTATCAGCTCCTGATAACTAAAAGTCCAAACTCAGAGCTTGTTTCACTGCTCACAGCAAGGGGGTGCTCTGGGAGCGTTTGCCCTGGGCAGAAGCAGACCAAGCTCAGCTCCCGGTCAGTTTTGGGTTTCTCTCCTCCCTTCGGAGCTTTGGTTTCAGTGAGAACCGCTCGGATGCCCCGGGTCTGCGATGCCAGGATACAGGGAAGCTGCAGCGCACAAACGGCAATGAGCTTGGCAGGAAGGATCCTACCGCCGGGCCAGACACAGCCGCTGTGTGTCCGTCTGACACCGGGGACCCGGTAGACCCTGGCAGCGGAGCAGGCAAGCAGAGGACGAGCCAGAGCAGGTGGCCCAAGGCAGGGCCGGGCTCCGAGGGCCCCCACGGCTCTGCCCCCCGCTGCGGGGTCCTGGCGGGCCACGTCGTCCCCTGCCTCGTCCCGATTTCCAGGTCCCTATCGCCACGAACCCTGCGGGGCCTTTCCGGGCTCTGCTGAGACCGCGACACCCAATTATGAGCCACTGAACCGCATCCTGGGGCCCCCTCAGGACCCGCACGGCCCCGTCCCGACCTCTGCCGTCGCTGCAGAGCGCCCACGCTGTGTCACGACGCGCAGGGTCCGGTCGGGACCCGTCCCGCGGCTGCCGCCCCCCACCGAGACGCGGCTCCCGGCCCCGCTCGCACCTTTCTTCACCTTCAGCTGCATCTCGGGCTCCTCCATCCCGCCCGTCCGCTTCCGCCGCCGCCGCCCACCGAATCCACCGCCGCTGCGCTTCCTCCTCCCCGCCGAGGACCCGGCTGGAAACACCGCCCCGGCTCCACCGTTCCCCCAGCGCTGCCCCGCGGCACTGTGCGGGACCGCGGGGCCGGGAGATAACAGCCCCCCCCCCCCCCCCCCCCCCCCCCCCCCCCCCCCCCCCCCCCCCCCCCCCCCCCCCCCCCCCCTTGGAACCGTCCCCCGGGCACTTTACCGCGCACAGCCCCACCACGAAGGGCAAATGTTGGAGGGCCGGGCCCCGCCGCGCCGCCCCGGAGGAAGGGGAAGGGCCCGGGCAGGACGCGGGGCCCCGCGGCGGAGGATGCCGGCGGTGAGCTCGGAGGCTCGGCCCCAGCGGCGGGCAGGGTGCGGGGCAGCCGGGGGTTAAGCGGGGACGAGTCCCTGCGGCCCGCCCTGGCTCGGCCCCGCCGCGAGCAGGAGGGCCGCCGGGCTCCGGTGCGCGGAGCGAGCGGGAGGGCACGGAGGGGTTGGGGGCCCGCAGGCCCGTGGGGCTCCGGGAGGCAGCCGTGTCCCCCCCCTCTGTCCGCTCCCCCCCCACTCCTAACGTGTTGTTATGTGGCAGCTGCCCCATGGAAGGTGAAGGAGCAGCGGCTCGGCCCGTGGAGACCCCCCCGAACGCCGGGGCTGCGCGGGCGCTCCCGGAGGAGGGTGAGAATGGAGCCGAGGGAGCGGCAGGCGCAGAGGAGCGGGGTGCGAGCAGGGACACGGGGGGCAGCGGTGCCCCCGCTTTGCGTCTGCAGCTGGACCAGGACGTGGCGCGCTTGGGCCATGGGGATGGTGAGTGTGGGGGGTGACCGGGCTTTGGGGCTCTGGTGGGGCATGTGCGCACCCGGGATCCTGCAGCACCTGTCCCGCTGTAAACCGGGATCACTGGGATCACCCTCTGGGGTGCTTGCAGTGACGGCTGAGTCTCGTTGTGCCGCACGAGGAGCCAGGGTGCTCCCCAGCGAGCTGCACCGAGGGCCCCAGCGGCTCCCTGGTTTTGCAGGTGGAGCAGATGCTCTCACGAAGCCCCTGATGGACAGGCAGAAGAGCACCGAGCTCTCCGCTCTTGACAGTGAGTGTTGCAAAGCCTTGGTGCTCAGCACAGCCCCAGCGGGAGACAGGCACGGGAGGGGTCAGCTGGGTCTCTCATCCCACAAAGAGAGCTGGAGAACAGTCCTACTGCTGCTGGTCCCTCCCATAAAATAGCAAGGCCAAGTCCAAATCACCGTGGTGATCTCATGTGCTGGCAGTGAGAGGCAGCTCCATGCAGTGGAAATGGGAAATGGCAAACTCTTCCTGTATGTTCCTAATTAACCTAGGACTTGTGTGTTGAAAACACCTTGAGATTTCCAAGTGGAGCTCTTCAGGGGTAGGAAACCTGAGGATGAACATGAGCTCATCCCTTGTGTGCCATGCCATTAATGCTGATCCCTGCTTCCCACAGTGCCCCAGATGGACCCACCCTGCCCTTCCTTAGGCAGCAGTTGGGGTTGGTTTATCTTCCCTGTGGGTCCCTGGGGCACTGCGCAAACCTCAGCTTGGGTTTAATTGCAGAGGAATAACTTCTGTTTTGCGCTGCTCAGTTTTTGCCAGGGACAGGAGGGAGCAGCTTCAGATCACGCACATGAGACCTGAGCGTGCAGGAGGCTTTTGGTCTCAAGTCAGGGTGGCTCCTCCCTGTGCACAGAGGAGACGTGTCCTGACTCCTCTCTCTGGGAACAGGTTTCCCCTTGAAGCACTCGAACACGCTGACGAACAGGCAGCGAGGGAACGAGGTCTCAGCCCTCCCAGCCACGCTGGACAGTGAGTGCCACCGCGCGCCCTGCACGCAGACAGTGGCTGCTGAGCTGGGAAGTGCTTTTCCTGATGGGTGAATTCTTTCTGTCCCCCAGCACTGTCCATTCACCAGCTCGCTGCCCAGGGGGAGCTCAGCCAGCTCAAGGAGCACCTTCGGAAAGGTACCTGTGGCTCTTCAGAGTCTCACCCCAGATCACGCCAGGTCGCTCTTTCATAAACCCTCAGCTTCATTTGACAGCCTTTGCTGGGTTTACTGGGAGGACACTGAGCAGAGGGGGCTTTAACCTTCCTATCTCTCATGTCTCATCCATGTTTGTGCAGGCGAGAACTTGGTCAATAAACCTGATGAGAGAGGTTTCACGCCGCTGATCTGGGCTGCAGCCTTTGGAGAGATTGAAACGGTTCGGCACTTGCTGGAATGGGTAAGACCATGCTTACACAGCACCTTGTTAACAGGAGACGCCCCCCCCACCTCCAGTCCCAGTGGCTGCCGAACTGTCCGGCACCATCCTGGCACCGTCTCAGCCAACCTTTCCCAAGGTACCGAACAGGACCCGTTTGCAAAGCAAATGGCTCAGGCGCTGTCAGATGCTACTCCCCATTGGGCTGTGAGCTAAGTCAAGAGCATGAAGAGACTTATCTCACAGCCAGCAAGAACTGTTTGTAATTAAATATCTGCTTATTGGTAATTTGAGATCAGGCTTATCACTGGGGCCCTGTAATCTGCCTGCAAATGTACTCACCGAGGCATCATTGCAGCTAATGAACTCATTGCTGCAATGTCCTTGAGTGCTGGGCTTGCAGGCAAGGACTGTCTGGGGGTAAGCAGGAACCAGATCCTCCTGCGCTCTAGATCAAGCTGCTCCCCAAAGCTCTGTCCCATATCCAACCATCAGCAAGCACTCACACCTCGTAAGCACTGCCCAAACCCTGTTTCCCTATTAGCAGCAAGTCTGAAGCGCATTACTAGAGAGACAAACAGAACCCAAAATAAATAAGATGATACACTGATAAAGGATATAATGAAGTCCAGGAGAGGTCTGTGGTGGCAAGGGCTTGGAGGACAGGGAGGTTTTCTATGTAAATCAGTAATAAAAGAGACAGTGGATACTGTACAGGCATCTCGACAGGGTTGGGAACACCTAGACTAGTGGTGGGTTCCTGAGTAATAGGAACCACATAAGGCTTCATTTACTGACACTGGAGAAGGGCTTTTGAGTCCTCACCTGAGATGCTGATGATGACTAAAACACGCCTGGTTCACTGGGAACACATGAGCTGCCTCTGCCCCGTGCAACCCAGCTCCATCAGCAGCACCCTGGGGCTCCTAACGCTGGTACCGTCCCCAGGGTGCTGACCCCCACGCACTGGCGAAGGAGCGGGAGAGCGCCCTGTCCCTGGCCAGCATGGGTGGCTACACCGACATCGTCACCTTGCTGCTCGAGAGGAACGTGGACATCAACATCTATGACTGGGTGAGTGCCACGCTTGCCTGCTCATGCAGTTGTTTTAGAAATCATAGGTTTGGGTTGGAAAGGACCTTAAGATCACACAGTTCCAAGCCCTGCCATGGGCAGAGACACCTTCCACTAGAGCAGGTTCCCCAAGGCCCATCCAACCCGGCATTCATTAATCAATGGCTTCCTCAGTTGTTCACACTGGTGATGTCTCCAGCCACAAGGACACAGTGCTCAGAACTTTGTCTTTCAAATGACACAATTTAAGTTATTGTATAACAAAGGGAATAAAACCTTTTCTGTGAGCAGCAGGAGCTGGGTGAGGGCAGCCCCACGTGAGGCTGGCAGTGACACAGCCCCTTCCCTTTCCCTGCAGAACGGTGGCACTCCTCTGCTCTACGCCGTGCGTGGCAATCATGTCAAGTGTGTCGAGGCCCTACTAGGTAACGGGGAAGCTCTGCTCGGTGGTAACCACCTCACATGCCTGAGCAGCTGCCCAAGGACGGGCACCTTTTGGGGGACCCTCACCCCATGCTGACCCGGAGGGGACTGATCCCCACTGCCTGCTCGCAGCTCGCGGTGCTGACCTGACAGAAGAGGCAGATTCTGGCTACACCCCGATGGATCTGGCTGTGGCCCTGGGACACAAGAAAGGCAAGTGTCCCCTCCTGCCTAGCAGAGAGCCCTGAAAAGGCTCCAGGCAATTCCCAGCTTCCAGCCCTGCTTGGGGCTTTCCTTGACTTTCCAGCACAGCTCCCTGCTCTGCCACACAGAGAAACCAAGCTGAAGAAATCAATGGGTCCTGTTCCCTTTGCTCCCCCTCCAAACCTGTGCTGCAGATAGGATGGGGACACAGGAAATATGGACAGACCCTTGGATAAAGGAGTTTTCCAGCCTCCCACTGGAAAACAGGGTCCTGCATACAGCAGTCCTGGCTTTTCACAGCTTGGCTTCCCTGTGTGTCACCTCTCTCCCCTCCATTAGTCCAACAGGTTATGGAAAACCATATCCTCAAGCTATTTCAGAACAAGGAGCTGGAATGACATGGTTGCTCCTGCTGCAGCTCCAGCGCTTCTCCGGCCTGGCTCAGGGCTCTCCTCTGGGAGCACCATGACCTTACCCAGCCATTCTGGAATGGGCAGTGGTGTGATGCTTCAAGCAAGGAAGACATGGAGAAAGCTGGGAACTGCCTGTCCTGGGTGCATCTGTGCCTCTTCTGGAGGTGACCTGGCCATGGGGCCTCGCACCCGGGGACACTCACTCTTCTGCTGTGTCCAGGCTCGGCTGCTGTGCTCGTGTTTGCATTCAGACCGTGCAAACAGGTATCATGTCATTGGAATTAAAACTCGAAAGCAGCCGTGTGGAGCCCTGTCCTGTCACAGCTGCCAGGCCCTGATCCAGCACCAGCTACTGGGCCACCCACGAGGGGAACTGGGCCAACCAACCTCTTCAAGGCCTGGTATTCCTCTCCAGAGCTGTCTCTTTGAAGAGGGAAGCTCCCTCTTATGCCCATAAGCTTGCCAAGCCCTCCCTCCACACAACGCTACGTAGCCAGGGAAATACCCACAGGCAGGAGCAGAACCCAGCAGGAAGCATCACCCTGCCAGCCAGGAACACAGCACGGCCCCAGCTGGCAGCCAGCACGGTGCTATCCTGAGCTGGAGCCTGTGAGGCTGCATAGAGCTGCTCCAAGTTGTTCAGGGGTGGTCAGAAAGGTGAGAGACAGCCAGAGCCCAGGGAGGGGACACTTCCCTCTTCTGCTCCAGCCACGCACCAGCATGGCCATGGCAAAGCCATGGGCTCAGTCCCAGGGTGCCACCTGCCCAAGGAGCAGCCAGGGAGGAGCAGGGACATCATTTATTCATCCAGTCACACAGGCTGTGTCCCACCACGGGCTCAAAGTCCAGCCCATAGATCTCTGCACTGCTGTCCCTCTGTCACTGCCATCCCATGGGACAGGGGGTCCCCCTCAGTGCCTCGGGTTGCAGCAAGGGGCTGTATGTCTGTCCCCCCCTCCACACAGGGATCACAGGTGATGGGGAGCAGCCCCCTGTGCTACCCTAGAGCCTCTCCCCCAGCACCCCGAGGTGATACACAATGATCCTCCCAAAGAAGTCAGTGCTGTTCTCAAATGTGATCTTCAGCTTATCCAGCACCGTCTCCTCCAGCTGGAATCTGTGTGGGGCCTGTAAAGGATTGAAACAGGACACGTGGAGACCTGCTCCAAGGGGTGCACCATGGCTGGGGATGCCTGAAGCAGCTCCAGCTCTAATGAGGAGCTGCAGCAGCAGCACCCGCAGGTCTGCATTTAAAACACAGTTCTGCCATCGCCCCCTGCCCCTCCATGGCCTCGGGGGGCGCTCTGAACCCCTTTCCCAAGGGGCTCAACTCAGCCCTCAGCACAGCAAAGGATATCTGCATGGCGTTGCTGTCCTCAGGGTACAGGGTGGAGATTCGCTCCAGTTCTTCGCCTGCTCTGCACCCTGCAGGACAAAATCCTCCCTGTGCCTGCCCCGCTGCAGGGCCAGCACCAGGTTCCCATCCGCACCCAAAGCATCCCAGAGAAGCCCAGGTCCTTGCTGTTCACCCCTCTCTGCTCCAACCCATGGCCTCAGCCCTTCCAGCGCTTTGGGAATAGCTAACAAATATCCTTGTGGGATGTACGTCTGGGTAAACTGAGGCAGAGGGACCCCTGTGCTCCCAACCCAGCTCCTCACCTTCCAGTGTGCACAGCCGGCTGGAGAATCCCCCCTGGAACTGGATGTGAAGCTGTGAGATCTTGACAGAGCGGGGGAAATCCAGGGTGACCCACTGGCACGTGCCCTGAGGGCAGGAATGACACCAGGGGCTCTGTCACAGTGGGGACAATGGGGGGGTTCACCGTGTGCACGGCTCCCATCCCACCCTCCAGCTGCCCCCATCCTCATCCCCAAACCTGGTCTGAGTTCCAACATGTCTCCTCGCTCGCATCGAACATGTGCTTCTTCCCAAACTGCTTCACATCCCGGTTGAGCACGGAGCTCACCCTGCAGCGACACACGATGGGGACAGCCCCAGTGCTGGGACTCAGAGGGCCCCTCCTGGCAGCGGTGGCTGCAGCACCCCGCTCCGCCCCCAAGGGGACTCACCGTGTGGCCGTGTCGGAGCAGATAAGGGGCTCCACGGGCATCGCTGCCTGCAGAGAGACAGCCAGGGGTGAAAATGGGGACCTCCACAGCACTGGAGACATCCTGAGCAGCACTGGGGAACCCCAGGCCGTGCTGGGGACACTCCAGAAGCACTGGGGATACCCAGCAGCATTAGAGGCATCTGGGCAGCGCTGGGGACTCCTGAGAAGCAATAGAGACCCACGGGCAGCACTGGGAATCCCTAAGCAGCATTGAGGACCCTCGAGCAACATCAGGGACTCTTCAGTACTTGGGATCCTTGAGCAGCACTGGGGACCCCCCGAAACATCACTAGGGACGCCCAGCAACATTAGAAGCATCCAGGCAGCACTGCGGAACCCCTAAGAGCCATGCGGACCCCCAGCCCATCCCCGTCGCCTCCGGCCGCCCGCACTTACCGCCTGCCCGGCGCAGGAAGAGGCGGAGCAGCTTTCCCGGGACCCACCCCCACCGCAGAGCTCCGCCCCCTCCCGCTCCGGGGACCTGCAGGAGCGCCCGGTACCCTCCTGTGCCCCCCGGCACCCCCTGAGCCCCCCCCTGCATTCCAAAGCTATGAGGAGGCTGCACGCCGGGGCCCCCCATGCAGCCCCCCCCCGGCCTTGCCGCCCGCCCGCCCGTGCTTCACCCCCTCTGCAAAGGCCTGGTCCCCGCCAAGCCCTGCACCTGCAGGGTTCTGGGGGTGTCTCCGCACCCCGGCTCCAGGGGGACCCCGCCGGGCTGGGGTCGGGCGCTGGCGGTGGGTACCCGGTGCCCTCCCGGGCCAGCGCTGTAGGTGGCACTGTCGGAGCGCGGCTGGGAATGGCAGCGGGGAGAGACCGCGGGGAGGGCGCATCCCAGCGTCCCGCCCATCCCAGCGTCCCTGGGCATCGCAGCATCCATCCCCTCATGCTCTAGCATCCCGGCACGCTGGGGTATTCCTGCCCTTGAAGCATCCCTGTGTGCTCCGGCATCCCTGAACGCTCCTGCGTCCCTGCACACCCCAGCACCTCTGAATGCTCCTGCATCCCGGCACACTCAATCCCTACATGTTCCACCATCCTCCTCCATGCAAGTCACGAGCAGAGAGCTGCTGGAGCTCCAACCCTCCGGCTTCCCAGCATGACAGCTTCTCAGCAGGGCCGGCAATCCCACGGGCATCGCAGTGGGAAGCTCAGAGCAGCTGTGCACGGAGAAATCACCTCCCAGCCGCACACAGAGCACAGGAGCTGCTTCAAATGATCCTTCACCGACGTCTGGAGCCGCTGTGCTTGCCTACACACACACATATCAGGGAGCACACACGTATGTGTCTGTGCACGCACATGTACGTGTCTGACACACACCAGCACGTGCATGATGGGCTCTGCTTTCCTCCTCCTTCCTCCCCATCTCCCCCCACCGAGTTTTGCCTGAAAAATTGGGTCAAAACCTGCCGGAGCCATGCTTGCCCCTGGGCTAATTGTGTGCTGGGGACACATCTGCCACTTGTGCCACTGCTCCCCATGTCACCTCCTGCCCGCGCCTGCTCTCCCTGTCCCCATCGTCCCAGTGACCCTGAGGGGAAGGGGGGGGGCAGCGCTCCGGCCCAGGGGGCTCTTCAGCCTCAGCATCTCCCTCACCCTCTCGCTCTCGAGGAACGAGGCAGGCGCTGACTGCGGCTGTGCCGGCAGCAGATTGGCGGTGGCGCTGGCTCCCGGCTGCCATCCAGCCCGCCGAGGGGGGCCTTTGCTTTCTATCCAAGAGCTAATGGAAAGGCTGGTGCCAAACCAAGGCTCAGGCACCGCTCCAGACCCCCGCTCCCACCAGCCGTGAGCTCGCAGCCGTGAGCCACCGGGGCGCTGGCCCGATGCCCGCGGTGCAGGAAGTGAATGCCAGGGCGTTTTTTGTGTCGGGTGCCGGCGTGTGAGCTCTGCGGCGCGACCCCGGCTTGGCCCGGGAGCCGCTTCCGAAGCAGCGGCAGCTCTTGTGCCCTCCGCCGTTAATTACTCGCAGGGATTGATTCCCACTTCCGTGTAAACACTGGGGATTACCGGTGGCTGCGGCACGGGCGGCATTCAGCGCTGCGGCCCCTCTGCCCGGCACAGGGCTCTGCCTGTTCTCCTCTGCCTTTGTTTCCCTCCCTAAGCAGAGGGGTCATGAGTCCCGAGGGCACCAGAAAGGTCAGGATTTGGCACAGCTGGTAATTAATGCTAAATACCAATGTGGTGGCATCTCCACACTGCGAAGGAGTGGTGCCGAGAAGCGATGGGTGCATCCCTCTGGAAGGGGATCAATAAAGGACATAATTATAATTATCTTATAATACCCCTGATTTTAAGTCACAAATCGGTGTTTCTCTCAAAGGGGTGAGGGCCCTGGGCTCATGGTTGGATTGCTGCAGTGCCAGTGTTCTCCCTGCCTGTGCCACGGCACAAGTGATGCTGGAGACATGGCACATCAGTGGTGTGGGCTAAGATGTACCATTAATCAGCTTGGCTCCACTAAGGGGAGATGCTGTAGACAGCCAGGGGGGCAATTACTGCCCTGTCTTAAATTAACCAGCACTGTGTCCCATGTTTGCTATCAATCACTGCTGGCTGCTCCCCCCCATATCACCCCCTGCACCATGGAGTGGGTGCTGGTGGGGGTGAGTGCTGCAGGAGGGTGCAGGAGCAGGTCCGGCTGCCGGAAGGGGGAAGGGAAGGAGGCAGTTGCTATGGAAACAGAAAATAAAATCAATGCATCCTGCCGCTGGGTTTGGAGGGAAGTTGGGCCTGGCCAGGGCAGGATCTCTGTGTCCCCAGGGGGATGCTGCACCCCAGCCCCTTCCGTGCCCTCACTGCCATGCCTAGGTCATGCTGTGGGGCAGGTTTGGCACCAGCCAAAAGCAGAAACCAGCCACAGCCGGGGTGAGAAGAGGCAGGCGAGGGGCTGAGGGCAGGATGGAAGAGTGTCCATGGTGCTGCGTCTCAGCCTATCCCCTCCAGAGCAGACCTCAGATAGGGACAACCTGCCATGCTCCAGCCCTGGTTTTGGATGAGGCACGAGATGCCAGTTTGCCTGTCATGGAGGCGTTCATCCTCCATCCATCCCTCCATGCATCCCTCCATGCATCCCTCCATGCATCCATCCGCCTCTCGCCCGCTGCCTGTCACCGTGGCAGTGCTCCGAGCACTGGCCCCAGCTGCAGTGGCAGAGGCCTCATTAATAAGCCTCTCTCCCGATGAATGTGGCAGCTCTCCTGGAACTGGCTCCATCAGCTGCCCGCGGACCTGAGCGGAATAACAAGCGACCCTGTGGGGTGCGGGACGGGGCCCCCCCGGTGCTGTGGGTAGTGGGGCCCGCAGCTGCAGGGCCCCTCACTGCACATGGAGGGTCCCTGGCACCCCAGTCCTTCGGTGCTCAGCACCCGCAGGATGGCAGTGGTGATGCTGCTCAGCACCCTGGTCACGGTCCTAGCTGCCAAACTGGGCAGTGCTGGAGCTGGGGAGGGTCCAGCTCTGTTATCCAGGTGACAAGGGGTGCTTTGTTACCTGCTCACAGAGGTCCAACCTCTCCATCCCCTGCAGTGTCCCCATGCTTGTCCCCATGCTGTGGGTTGGCCACATCACCTCTCTATTGTGGCTCTAGATGGGAGAGAGACCTGTCTGAGACCTGTCAAACTCATGTCACATGGCTCCTGGCCCCTCTGCTGTCCCCTGGGTGTCTGGGGCCAAGCTAGAGCTGTGCTGGACCCATGGGGAACCCCCAGCCCCACATTGGAGCTGGAGCCCCATCAGGTCCCTGCACCTTGCAGTAGGAACCCCTCACCATTGCCACTACCTACCCCAATCGCCCCATCACCACCTCCCTGTGTCCCTGTCACAACAAAGGAAAACATCTCTGGATGGAAACTGCAGGAGGGTCGTCACGGCAACACTGCTGCAGGATTTCACAGAAACCCAGCGTTCCAGCTCAAAATGATGCTCAGGGCCCTGCTTGCCCTGGCACACACAGTGCCAAACCTGCCAGGGCTGGGTCCAAAGGAGCAGGACTTAGGGATGGGGTCACCCCATCCACTGCTGTCAGAGGGCCACCCGGGCTGTCCCCGATGGGGTTGGGAACATGAGGTGCAGCGGGGACCTGGTGATGGTGGGTGCTGCCTTGCTGGAGAAACTCCAGGCAGAGCCATTGGTGCTCCTGGGGCAATGCCACGAGGATGGGCTGGACATGGGGCTGGGGGTGTGGAAGGCACCCTGAGCTGGGAAAGGATGAGGACATGGGGACATCCGTCTGTGCCAGGCAGAGGTGGCTCTCCCACCTGGATGAAGGGATGGCCATGGTGGGGTGTTGGGCTCCAGGTTGGGCCCCGCAGGCAGGGGCACCCCATGAAGTCACCTCCCATCTGGAGGGAGCAAGGGGAACACTGGGGCTCCAAACAGCGGAAGAGTTGGTCCCACCACCAGCCCCAAGGACTGCAGTCCCCAGGTGTGGAGCTGCTGGCACAGGGGAGAGGTGTCTGTTAAATCCCAATCCATAAACTGTGCTGGCTGGTGGCTGTTATGACGTTTATCTGCACTCGAGAGAGCTCCAATAACTCACTGCCAGCACCTTCCTCAGCAAGACAAACAGCAGAGTGGCCACCCTGGGCCTGCTGGTGCCCTGTGTCCCACCAGAAGTGGACGCGTGGGTGCCCAGGGTCCCTCTGCTCCCCCCTTGTTGCTCCGAGCCCATGGAGAGGTCTGAGTCTGGCTCTGCTCTCCCTGTGGCCCCTTCAGTCCATGGACCCATAGCGGGTCAGGTTCAAGGCTGGGTGCAGCTTTGTCACCACGTCCAGTGCTCATTGGTAAAGGGTGACCATGGGTGCTGGGGGGAGGCAAGCTTGTGGGTGAACCCATCTAATCCCCAGTGTGGGACTGTGCAGATCACACCCTGCCCGTGCCATCCGGATGAAGTTTGGGAAGGAAGATGGAGAGGTGGAGAAAGCGTTTGGGCAGCCTGAAGGCAGCAGGAGGGTCGGATGCGGGTTTTGCTGTGGGTGCAGTGCCTGGCTGTGGTGGGGGGCAATGGGAGCATCTTCACCCCAAGGGTGCCCAGTTCCTTGCATGAACAGGGTGAGCATTTCAGAGTCAGTACATGGGCAGTGGTCCTGCTTCTACCACAAACCAGCTCATCCGCGCTGGACTATCCTCTCCACACCCATCAGACAGTGCAGCAAACCCCAACCAGCACCCATAGGTGCCCTTTCCAAAGCAGGCTAGATCTATAGAGTGGCAGCACCGGCCACCTGGATCCGCTCGGAGCAGGCAGTAGCCAGAACATCACAAATCCCATGGCATCCTCTTCCCAATCCTGGCAAACACCATGGGGGTATTAACCCCTGTGGCTGTCTCCCTTGTTTGGGCACCTATGTGGGGATGGGGGAAGCCAGCTGCAGGCACATAAAGAAGGGGAACAGAAGAGCTCTGTGCCGTGGTTGTGCCGGGAGGGGGCTCACAAAAGGCAGGAAACGCCGCAAAAACTCTGGCACAATGGAGTCGGAAATGAGAACTTTGTTCTCGGATTTCCGTGGATCCTATGGGCAAAATGGGGGGGGGGGGGGGGGGGTGATGATACTCTTTCAGTGCTTGTTGCCAAGCTGTGGGAGACCGGGTGGCATTCTCCATTCACCATCAGGAAGGTGACACCCCCTCCCTCCCCGCACGGGGCCATATGGGGATGCAAAGGGCATGGAAGATGCTGCTGGCTGTACCCTCTATGGGGTGCAGAGAGTCTGGCAGATGCTTACCTGTTTGGAACCCCCCTAAAATCCCATTGCGTCCCAGGGCAGGGATAGTGTGGGGCACAATGTCTAGGACAGGAAGGACCCCACAGTGACTTGAAGGGGGGGGGGCTGCAGAAAGGCTGGAAGGTCACCCCTCCCTTTTTTTGGAGACCCCCTGGAATCGCGCTTGGATGCAGCCGGCTCCCCGTGCAGGGATAGGATGGGATGCTGGATGCAGAGGGGGCCCCCGCCTACCTGGGGGGGGGGCTGTGAAGGGTTGGAAAGGACACATCACCCCCCTTTAAGGACCCCGCCATCATTACAGGGACTCCCCCCAAGCCCCCGCTATGTGATCGATGGGGAGGGGGCGGCTCCGGGTTTAGGGGGGGTGGCCCCGGTTTTGGGGGGGGGGGGGGGCAGCGCATGCGCGGCCGCCCCTCGCCCTGCGCCGGGCAGCGCGGCGGGGCGCGGAGCGGGCGCGGGTTCTCCGCCGCTGCGGGCAGGTGCGGGCGGGCGGCACCGGCGGCACCGGCGGGGGGGCCGCGCCTGCCGCCAGCCGTGATTGGCCCGGCCCGGCCCGCTTCGGCCCCCTCCGGGGGGGGTCCCGGCCCGCTGCCCCCCCCTCCTTCCTCCGCGACCCCGCTTTTAAGCCTCCGGTACCGGCGGGGTGCTCGGCTCCACCGGCGGGGATGACCCTCCGCGCGCCGTGAGCACGGCCTCAGGTACGTGCGGCACCGTCCCCGTCCCCGCTGCGGTGCTCGGGGCCGGCGGCACCGCTACGGCAGAAGCGGGACGGACCCGGGCTTTGGAACGCGGTGGGGACAAGGGAGCTGCGGGGGACACACACTGGGGTGGGGACACTGTGGGTACCGGGGTGGGCAGGGATGGGGAATGCTGGCCCTGGGGTTGGAGAGGTGCTGTGACAGGGTTGGGGACACTGTGGGGACTGGGGCTGTCAGGGCTGGGGGTGCTGGGGRCTGTGGGACTGGAGGGGATGCTGCGGTAGGGGCTGCGGGGGGATCAGGAGTTGGGTCGGGGGCACMGGGGCAGGTGGACAATGGGGCTGGGGCCACTGGGGCTGTAGGGATGCCAGGACAAGGGGACACTGGGGACACCAGAACAGGGCARCAGTGGAGGGACCAGGGCTGCAGACACAGGGACTGGGGCTGAGAGGGGCTGGGGGACTCCAGCACAGGGAGAGGCTTGGGGACACTGGCACTGGTGGACACTGGCACTGGGTCTGAAGGTGCATCTCATCCCGGTTCCCCGCTGGTGCTGCTGGTGGYGCCCTGGCAGGGAAGGAGCTGGGAAGTTTTGCATCCCTGGGGTACCCCCGGCTGCCGGGGAGGTGACAGGGCTGGCAGCGCAGTGAGGGCTCAGCACCACGGGCAGAATGGGTCCCACCCTGCATGCCCTGGCATGGGGACAGTGTGAGGCAGGCTGGAGGGCTCCAGGATGGATGGATGTGGGTGCTGGTGAGGGGTTTGTGGCTCCTTGTTCCCACGCACCAATGTGGGGGCTCTACAAACTCAGYGCCGGTGAGGAGGCCGAAGCTGGAGGCCCCTCTCTGTGCCAGGCCCATCTCAGTGCCAGGCCCACCAGCCCCGGTGTTCTCCTTCCCGCTCTTGGTGCCAGGCACAGGCAATCCTTTCGGGGCCACGGGGCTGGGGTCTTGCCGTGATGCTGCTCCGGCGCTTGGGCTCCCGCGGTGCTTTTGGCTTCCCGGTGGACGTAAAAGCGGGGGTGGGGAATATGAAGAGCAAATTCTAACCTGAAGGCTGCAGACTGTCTGCCTAATAAAAATCGCACCCAGTGCAGGGCCCATATTGGCCGGGATCACAGTTTTCCGAGGTGCTAATTTATTCTCGCAGGCTGGGGGGAGCGGGAAGCATCACGTTGCCTGTGAGATGTGACGGCAGCGAGGTTTGCAGAATTCCTTTGTTGTGGGCAGAGAGGAGGGGAAGCGGAGCCGGCCCCGCTGCCGGGCTCCTGCCAGGGCCGCGCAGCCCCCGGGGGGGTCCTTGGCAGCGGACACCSCGTCCCCGCTGGGGTGGTGGAGGCACCGTGGCGCTGGGAGGGAGGTGGGTGCTGCGGGGGGCTGCTGGGGTTGGGTGTGGGGTGGTGCTGGATCAGCTCCATGGGGTGCCCACGGTGAGGGGGGACGMGCTAGCGGGTGGGCACGGGAATGCTGTGTGTTTGTGGTGGCACTGAGTGACCCATGGGGACAGCAGAGGTCACTTGGTTGGTGTCCTGGGTGGGGAGCCCCGATAGGGCTGGGGTATCCCCAGGGTGGGGGGCGGCCCATGTCCTGCTGCATCCAGATTGCCTTGAGGAATGAGCAGTGTCCCCCCCATCCCCTCCCACCCATCCCAACCCCTTGTCCCCATGCCCTGTCCCAAATGTCCCTTCTGCTCCATGGGGACACTGGGGGCTGCAGCTGTACCCCTCCCAGCCCACGGCTTGGGGCAGGTGAGGGTGAGAGGAGACCCCCAGACTGGCCGGGTGGTCCTGGCGCCCAATGGCCTGCGAGGAATTAAGCTGGGTTTCAGCTGAAGCCCCGACTTTGCATATTCATGAGGCAGATGAATTATTCATGAGGTGACAGCTAGTGACAGATGTGAAAATGCTCGCCCGGGTTGATGGGGGGCGGCTTTGCACCGCCGTTATTTTAGCTTTCTCTCGTCTGCCGTTCCCCGGCTGGGGCAGGGATAGGGATGGGGACAGGGACCGGTGCTGTGTCCCCAAGGGACGTGGCACCAGGGACATGGCTYTGAGCCCATGGCATCTACCTGGCTGCGGAGAAAGGCCCTGTATGTGCAGTTCAGCCCCTTGGGTTCATGGTGGCATGGCCAATGCTGGCTCCTTGTGCCTCTCTTTCTGCCCTGCCGTCACCACTGGGGATGGCGCAGTGATGCCTGGCATGGCTGAGCTGATGGTCCCTTCCATGGGGATCCTGTCTGGATCCTGTGCCAGAGAGATGGGGCTAATGCTGCTCGCCACACTGGCACGTCCAGGATCCAGGATGCTGGCGGTGCTGAGCCACACTGGCAGCTGCATTCCCTGCCTGTGGTGGGGAGCAGGATCTGTCCAGGACTCATCCCCTTGGTTCCATGGTGCTGGGACTTGGCTGTGCCAGCCCTGGGCTGCCTCGTGGGCGCTGCTGGAGCTGGTTTGTGGGTTACTGGATCCAGAGGAAGTGGGAAGGAGACGGTCTTGATAACCCAGGAGGTGCTAAGGCTGGAAGGATGCTGCCTCTATCAGCCCCTGGCACGGTGTGGGGGTCCTCATGTAGGGGACACCGCATGTGCTGGCTCTGGCTCCAGCAGGGATGCAGGATGCTCGCCCTGACCTTGGGATAAACTTTTTGCTGGCTCAGCACAGGGCTGGGCTTTGGGGAGGCAGCAGCTGGGGGTCCTGTTGAGGGGCTGAGGGGAGCAGAGAGTGGTAGGGACCTTCTTGGTCTCTTTGGCTTGGAACAGAGCCATGGTCCATAAGGAACGTGGCCCTCGTGCTTTGAGGTGCCAGCTGGCTGGTGCAGTGTGTCCTGGGGTGGGGGAGTCCGGGACCCCCCTGAGAGCACCCCAAGGAGGCAGCAGGTGCTGCTGGTGAGGCCCTTCCCACAGCGGCACCTTCCTGCTGCGAAAGCAGAACCTGAGGAAGTGCTGATGTCAGGGAAGGTGCAGCCAGAGCCATGCAGCCACCCACTCCCCGGGGTGCCTCAGCGGGGTCATGGTCCCCCCATCCCTGCATCCCTCCACCCCTGGCACAGCGTGTGCCCGGCCCTGCAGCTGCCGGGGTAGTGGCTGCAAATCCAAAGAGCAACTTTCCTGTTTAACATTTAAATAAAGCCCGGGCTGTTTACCCAGCGGTGCTGCCAGCATTTGCTCAGCGCCAGAGCAGCGGCGCTGGGTAAACAGCCCAGAGCTTCCAGGAGTGTTTATACACTGGCACCTTAATGTGGCTCTTTGAGGTCTTTCAGACCCTCTCCTGGCCCACCACCCACTCCATCATGGTGCTGGGACCCTGAGGTGTGGCTCCAGGTTTTGGCAGGGATGGGGCTCTGCTGGGAGCTGGAGTGGCCACAGGCGGGCAAGGAGAAGGATGGAGAGGGGGAAGGTCTCAGGGATGCTGTGGAGAGGTGCTGGGGAGCAAGGCCTGGTCGTTGCACCACGCGAACAATTCCCTCGGTTGGGAAAAGTCCCCTGGAAGCTGCAGGGGGGGAGAGTTGGGGGATGCGAAAGAGAAAATGGGTGAAAAGGGTGGAATTGGAGGGTGGGTGGTTCAGAGGCCTGGGATGTCCCATCCCGCACCCACCACCACCCCCTCATCCCGCGGGTCGCAGGGTGGTGGTTTGATGCAGGATATGGGCTGGGAGCTGCTCCATCCCACACCGCAGCGCTGGGACAGCTCCTGACAGCCCAGAAAGTAAAACTGAGCATTGCAGGGGAGGAGCCGGAACCTCCCCGTGGTACCGAGCAGTTTATTTTCCCCCTCTCAGTGGAAAGAGAGGGAAAAGTTTGGTGCTGGGGGATTTCTTCCCCGGAGCACCCCTGAGCGAGGAAGGAGCTGCTGTGGGTGCTGTAGAGCAGCCCTGGGGTTGTTTGGCTCCCAGGGGATGTGGCTGAGCAAAGGGGCAGTGACCCACAGCCTGTTCACCGCTCCACACACCAGGAATCTCCCCCCATGGCCAGAGCCGGGGTCAGGTCACCTCCTCAGCTCTCTCAGCAGCAGGGTTTGGAGGCAGAAAGCCCCACAGAGCTGCTGCGGGAGGGAAGGGGCTGCAAATGCTCTCTTTAGAAAAGATGAAACCCACTTTTGCATCCCCCCAAAGGCCCTTTTCCAGTGCTGAACATGGGGGGGCGGGGGGTGTGTGCTCCTATATTCTTGCCATTTGGTTCTTTCTTTCTATTTTTGTCCCATAAAAGCAGAAGGGACAGAATGAGACATCAAGGGCTGGAAAATGGAGCATCAGGGATGGGGGAAACTGTGGGCTGAGCTGAAGCTTCGGCTCTGGGCAGCTGGGAGAGGGATGAGGGGCTCCTGGTGTGCCCCCCARAAGCCAAGTGCTCCCCAGCTCCCTGTCCTGGCCAGGGGACAGGGAACAGATGTTAGATGGAGACCCAGATGCTGTAGTGGGGACCAGCAAACCCCGTGGTGGATCTGCCAGTGCATGGGGGACCCTGGCTCTGGTTCAAGCTCATGGCCATGTGGCTCTGAGCTCCAGCATGGCCCCAGTTGGGGTTTTGGGGTGCTGGGTACATCCCTGCTTGGCTGGTTTGGCAGCACGGAGTGACAGAGCCTGGTTTAAGTCCCAGACAAAGCCTGAGGTGGGTGGTGGATGCGGTGGGAGCCGAGTGACGGATGCGGTGGGAGCCGAGTGGTGGTTGTGTCCGTGCCACCTCCATGGCCAGGCTGGGGATGTGTCCGACTCCCCTTGGAGCCCGGAGATCAGATGATTTCAGAACACGGATCATTGCTGCAGTCAATGGGTGGGAGACGTTCAGCAAGCGCTGGTGCTGGCTTTGTGCTCCCCGCGCCGCATGCCGGCTCCGGCAGCCGGAGGCATCTGCTGCATGTTAATGCTGGGGGCAGAGCAAGAGCCAGCTCTAGTGCTGCTGGGGGGCTACGGGACCCCTGCGCTTGCCCACTGCCCCCACCGTGGGGATACGTGTCCCATCTCCAGCAGTGCACCAGGTGGGATATCGCCGTGGGTGGCACCAGTGACAGGGGACACAGGGACACCCTGGCAGCGCAGCTGGAGGCTCAGCGGGTTGGTGATGGCACCCATCCTCCATCCCGACCCCACAGTGAAATCGAGCTCTCTTTGGGCTAATGGCATCTTGTGAAGTGGGGGTAATCCTGCTCCCCCCTGTGGCTCCTGGAGGCTGGTGTCAGCCTGGCCATGCAGTGATTTATGGCCCGGTGGCATCACCGTACAGGCAGGGAACAGGGGAGCAGCGGCCTCCCAGCCCTCTGCTCTCGTTGCAGGTCAAGGATGGTCCATGTGATGGGGGATGCTGGCTGCTGGTTCCTGCTCAGGCTCTCCCTCCTCACCATCGCTGTCCTGGGTAAGTGCCACCAGGGCTCATGAGCCAGTATGGGAAACCGCAGCAATTAAAGCACTATCAGCCATAACAAAGAGTGAGGGTGAATAATAACTAAGGGAGGGCTCAGCCTGCGGCCCSCCCCCCCATCCCTGCCCTGGACTGAAGGGGATTAGCTAGRGAGAAGCCCCCCCGGCGATCCTGGACCCCCACATGCTGGGATCCTGGCACGTGAGACCTTAAATCCTTAATCCCACTGCTGGCACCCAGCTGTGGAGCTGAGACCCCCAGGGATTTGCCATCTCCATGAGCCCATGTTCCCCCCATCCTGCTGCACTGGGGACTTTGGGATCCCCCCACCCTGGCACCCTCCCTGTGCTTCTTGGGGTGCAATGGCAAATGGGGAGCAAGGGGGGAAGGTGCCAGGCGGGGATCAGTGGCAGTCCCGGGTCCCCCACCCCAGCGCGGGCAGGGAGAGCCAGGGCATGGGGGTTTCTATGTGCTGGGATTTGTGGTGATGGAGCTGAGAGCCTGTACATGCTGGAGAAGGATTAGTGCGGAAGGAGGAGGAGGAGGTTGTGGCTCTGCCGCAGTTAATCCCAGCATGGGACTGGCTTTGCTGCTGGGGTGACAGGGCTTGGATGGTGCTGAATTGTGGGAAGGGGTTCACCTCTGCGGGCAGGGATGGGGAGTGCTGGTATCCCTATGGGGAGCAGCATGGGACCCGTGGGTGCAGAGCAGCGGCTGCAGCCTGGCAGCATCTGGGTTGGGGYGTGAGGGATTGGATCAAGTTATGGGGTCAGCCCCAGAGGGGCAGATTTAAGGGACAAAGTTGGTCTCCAGCCACCAGCAGGGAGGCTGCGCATTGTCCTGCTTCACGCTCTTCCCTGGGGACCACAGAAGTGCTCAGGACAGAGCCCCAGCACCCTGCAGTGCCCCCGGTTCTCCCCCTCTGTGAACAAGAGCCCTGCAGGGGCTCCTGCMGCCCATCCCTGCGGTACCTGGGCACCTCTCCCCGCAGGCTCGCAGGACGATGGGAAGGTGATCCACATCAAGAGGGTGCAGCATGAGGCCGTGTGCGTGGGGCTGGGGGAGCCCGTGGCCCTGCCCTGCCTCTTCCTGCTCCATCCCTCTGCCTCGCTGGGGCCCAATGAGCCCCCTGACCCTCCCCGTGTCAAATGGAGCAAGGTGCGCTCGGCCACCGGCCAGAGGGAGGATGTCCCCATCCTGGTGGCCAAGGACAACGTGGTGAAGGTGGTGAAAGCCTACGAGGGCCGCGTGTCCCTGCCTGGCTACCCCCGTGACCGGTACAATGCCACGCTGGTGCTGCGCGCCGCCCGGGCCAGCGACGCTGGGCTCTACCGCTGCGAAGTGGTGGCTGGCATCGAGGACGAGCAGGACCTGCTGCCCCTGGAGGTGACGGGTGAGCTGGGCACCAGTGCTGCAGGGGCACTATGAGCACCGTGGGTACCGCTGTGGGTGCTGCACCCTGTGCAGCCTTTATAAACTGTGCGAGATGGGCAAGCCATGCACCATATAGACCTTGCACAACCTACAAAAGCCATGGCCCCATGCAAGCTCTGCACCCCATGCAAGCTCTGCACCTCATACAAGCCACACCATGCACCCTCTGCAAGCTGTGTGAGCCGTGTGCCCCCCGTACATGCTCTACACCCCTTGTACCCTCTACAAGCGCATGGTCCAAGCACCCCGTGCGGCTCTACCATCCACTGCCCTTCCAGGTGTTGTCTTCCACTACCGCCCGGCGGGCGAGCGCTATGCCCTGACCTTCCCCGCCGCGCGCCGCACCTGCCTGGACAACTCTGCTGTCATCGCCTCGCCACAGCACCTCCAGGCCGCCTTCGAGGATGGCTATGACAACTGCGATGCGGGCTGGCTGGCTGACCAGAGCGTGCGGTAGGTGTGGGCATGGGCTGCAGGCCGGGACCACCTCCGTGGGGCTGAGCATCCACCGTGCCCCTCTCCGACAGGTATCCCATCACGGTGTCCCGGCCCGGCTGCTACGGGGACCGCAACAGCCTCCCTGGTGTCCGCAGCTACGGCCGCAGGGAGCCCAGTGAAGAGTACGATGTGTACTGCTACGCACGGGAGCTGCGAGGCAAGCGGCTCCACGGTGGTTGGGGGCGCGCCGGGGGGTGCCCGGGATATCCCTCTGGGGCGATGCAGTGGATGCTGGAGAGGGACTCTTCATCAGGGGTTGTAGCGGCAGAACAAGGGGTGATGGGTTCAAACTGAAACAGGGCAAGTTCAGGTTGGAGATAAGGCAGAAGCTCTTCCCTGTGAGGGTGCTGAGGCGCTGGCACTGCCCAGAGAAGCTGTGGCTGCCCCATCCCTGGCAGCGTTCAAGGCCAGGTTGGACGGGGCTTGGAGCGAGCTGCTCTGGTGCTGGAACTAGATGGTCTTAAGGTCCTTTCCAACTCAAACCATTCTATGAATCTGTGCATCTCTGTGCATCTCTCATCTGCAGTTTGGCTGCAGGGATGGGGGTCAGTGCTGTACCACCCACAGCCCTGGTGCCGACTGGCCCAGCATGGCCACAGCACCCGAGTCACGGAGACCTCCAAACTCCCCCGCGCTGTGTCCCCAACGGGCTCTGCTCTCTTGCAGGGACCGTGTTCTACACCACAGCACCAGGGCGCTTCACCTGGCAGGAGGCCCGGCGGCACTGCCAGAGCCGGGGCGCTTCGCTGGCCACCACCGGGCAGCTCTACATGGCGTGGCGGGAGGGCCTGGACCAGTGTGACCCGGGCTGGCTGGCGGACGGCAGCGTGCGCTACCCCATCCGGCTCCCGCGCAGGAAGTGCGGCGGCGATGCCTCCGGTGTCAGGACCCTCTACCAGTTCCCCAACCGCACCGGCTTCCCCCCCGCCGCCTCCAGATTTGATGCCTACTGCTATAAAGGTAAGGGGGAATCAGCTGGAATGCCAGCGCTGTGTTCCCTTCGTAGGCTTCCCACCAGCCTCGGCCCTTCTTCCCTTGGGAATCGGTGGGCATGGCCGGGAAAATTGCTGTGGATGAATATTTAATTGGGGAATTAATGAGATAAATGAGGAGAGCTGCACTGGGAGGGAGCCCAGCTCCATGCATCACCCTGGCACAGTATGAGGGATGCAGTGCCTGGTGCCAAGACCCAGAGGAGGGGATATGGATCCCCAGTTGTGCCCCGGATGTCTGTCCTGCCCTCGGTCCCACTGCTGGCACAGCTGATGGTTGTGGTCTCACCGCAGCACAGGCAGCCAATGGGCAGAAGGAGCCAGAGGAACCGGTGCTGCCCGAGCCTGACCCACTGGGCAGTGACAACATGTTGGTGGAGCACGGCGAGGACTTTGGCATGTCGGGAGACATCCGGGACCCCCCACGCAACCGCTACAGCCTCCTGCCACAGCCAGGGCCCACGGGGCTGGGCGAGGATGAGGATGAGCAGTTGCAGCCAGCGAGCAGCAGYCCGGTGGCACAGCGCGGTGACCTCCCTGGTGCTGCACCGACGCAGGCACCGGCGGCTCGCGGGCTGGGTGATGGCACGTCCTTGCCTCCCACCACAGCCTCCTCACCAGCATGGCCCCATGAGGATGAAGCCCTCAACGTGGTGGACCAGGCACCAGTGAGCTCCCAGCAGGATCTGGTCAGCACCAGCCCAGCACTGCCAGTGCAAGAAGACCCTGAGGAGCCCCCGGCTGCCCTCCTGCCACAGTCCCAAAGCCCAGCTCAGAAGCACATCACCGGCTCACCACCGGCACCACAAGGGTTGGGGACAGAACCTGGCACGGCAGCAGAGAGCCCCAGCACCCCACTGGCCAGCACCCGCGCCCCGTGGCAGAGCAGCTACCCCGGGCTCAATGGGCGCTACTTCCAGCTGCAGCAGCAGAGCCAGGACCCTATGGCGATGGCTGGGGACCCCACGATGGCTGGGGACCCCATGAGGACGGTCACTGAGGCCCCTGTCCTGGCCCTGGAGGTGAAGGAGGCTGCAGCCAACGCAGTGGAAATGTGGAGCATCCCCCATGCCAGCACTGAGAGCGTCCGATGGGAAGGCACCTACTCACCCTCCAATGCGGTGGAGGAGGAGATCGGCCCCAGTAAGTGATGCCCAAAAAGCAGCCATGAGAGTCCCAGGAGCTGCACCAGGGTGGGGACCCCATGGCTGTGCCTCTCTTGCAGAGCTGATGGCACCAGCCGCTGCCCCGGTGTCGCCCTCACCGCAGGCGCCTGCCCACAGGGATTCACCGTGGTGGAGCCCCCGTGCCCCCGGGGGACCCGCACGGACGCTCCCTCCGCCGTCACTGTCCTCTGCAGCTCCCCAAGGTGCCCCCGATCACCAGGACATCAATGCAGCCGGGGCTCAGCCCCATGTCCCCAGCGCCCGTGGGGACTCCCCCCGGCCACCCRTCGATGCCACCGAGGACTTCTCCGGTGATGCTGTGTCCCAGGAGGATGGTGGCCCCGTCCCGCCACGGCCCCCACTGCCCCCGGCCCCGCTGGTGGCTGAGAGCCCCGAGGTGGCCCTTTGGCACCAAGGAGACAACAGTAACAGCAGCGGGGCCGCGGGTGACGGCTCGCTGGAGAGGCAGAAGAAAGCAGTGCCCTTCCTGCAACCAGGTGGCCCCTCCATGGGGGACCCCACCACCCCTGGCCCCACCGAGTTGGCTGCTCCTCAGCCCCAGGGTGGGCTGAGCCCCACAGCTCCCCATGGGCCACCAGAGCTGCYGGCCCAGTACCAGGATGCTGGGATGGGCTCAGACATGTCCAGCAGTGGAGCAGCCGTGTCCCTCCTGGTGCAGGATGTCCCCAGTGAGGTGACCCCATGGGCTGGCACTGAGTGGCCGGTGCTGGAGCCAGCAGCTGAGGAGGGATCCACAGGCTTTGCTCCTGGGCCCACCAGCCGCGCTGCACCAGGGTTAGGAGGAGCAGAGCATCTCCCGTCGCCCCCAGGCCCACAGCAGCCCCCCACCAGCCCTGGCTCCCTGGGTGTCCCCAGCCGTGAGGATGCACCAACAGTCCCTGGTGAGGAGGATGCCTCCGGGGAGGTGAAGAGGGAAGAGCCCCCTGTGCCCCTCGCCTCGACCACCCGCAGCCCTTGGCCATCACCCACTGCCCCCCMCCCGTGGGCGCCGGAGGCACCCGAGTCCCCAAGTGCGGGGCCGCTCTTTGAGCCCTCCGTGGCAGCAGAGCTGGAGGGAGCCCTGCTCCTGGATGCTGACAGCGGGAGCGGAGAGGAGCCGACACTGGAGGAGCGGGAGCTGCTGGCCTGGGCAGGCACCGGCAACACCAGTGAGCATGGTGAGCGCGGCGCTGATGGGCACAGGGCCGTGTAGCAGGAGATCCTCAGGATCGTTTCCCCTCCCAGTGTGGTGCCAACCCACGTGCTTGATTCTGAGGTGGAGGTGTGTGAGGGCCTCTCCATTGAGCCAAACCAATTCACTGGCTGGGGAGCTTCCACCAGCAGCGATGGGCCGGGAGCGGGTCCTGGGCTCCTCCACAGGAGCTGAGCTGTGGACAGGAGGGGAAAGTGTCCTCTCTAGATAGTGAATAGTTGCAATTGCTGATAACAGCAATACCAGTGGAGAGACGGCTGCTGGCGGGACACAAACGGGCAACACGTCTGAAATGTAGAGCCTCGAGCAGGTGGAACCAGCACCGCGTGCGGCAGCCGGCAGCACCGGGGCAGGTCCCAGGCTTCCCATGGGGTGGGTGCTGCGGTGTCCCCCCCACCCCTCACCCTGGCTCAGGGCACCCGCTCCCCCCCCGCAGCTCCATCAGACCCCTGCCAGAACAACCCGTGCCTGCACGGCGGGACCTGCCGCGCCAACGGCTCCGTCTGCGGCTGCAGCTGCGGCCCCGGCTTCACCGGGGAGAACTGCGAGATCGGTGCGTGGCCGCTGCGGGCCTYGAACCCGCGGCCTGGGGGCTGGGGAGCCCCTGTCCTCAGTCACCGCTGGCAGCGGTGCTGGAGGGGACAGTGGGGTTGGGGGTCTGAGGGGATCTCACCTGCAGCCCCCCCTTGTCCCCGCAGACATCGACGACTGCTTGTCCAGCCCCTGCCAGAACGGTGGCACCTGCATCGACGAGGTCAACTCCTTCGTCTGCCTCTGCCTGCCCAGCTACGGGGGCAGCCACTGCGAGAAAGGTGGGGAGCACAGCCCCCTGTGTCCCCACTGGGTGTGTGGCCATGGGGGGCCCATGGGACACTGCTCAGTGCCTGTCCCTTTGGCGAGGAGCGAGGGGAGCTGCTCCCCGCATCGCCCTAGGGGTGTTCCCCTTCACCATCCCCTTCTCCCTGCAGACACGGAGGGCTGTGACCACAACTGGCACAAGTTCCAGGGTCACTGCTACCGGTACTTCTCACGACGGCGCTCCTGGGAGGATGCGGAGCGGGATTGCCGCCGCCGTGCCGGCCACCTCACCAGCATCCACTCGCGGGAGGAGCACAGCTTCATCAACGGTAGCACCCCATCCACAGCTCTCCGAGCATTAGCACCCCTGTGCGCTCTTCACTTTCACTGTGCAAGCCACGGGCCCTTCTCTCCATAGGCTTTGGGCACGAGAACACCTGGATTGGGCTCAATGACAGGATCGTGGAGCAGGATTTCCAGTGGACCGATAACACCGCCTTGGTGAGCCCCTCGGAGGTGCACGGTGGGGCTCAGGGTGCACGGATGGGGGGTACAGGGGTTCTTACCCACTCTTGTGTCCCACCAGCAATACGAGAACTGGCGGGAGAACCAACCCGACAACTTCTTTGCGGGTGGTGAGGATTGCGTGGTGCTGGTGTCCCATGAGATTGGCAAATGGAATGACGTACCCTGCAACTACAACCTGCCCTACATCTGCAAGAAGGGCACAGGTACCCCTGCCCCTCTGTCCCCATCCCCATCTGAAGCTCAGGTTGGATGGGGCAACCTGGTCTAGTGGAAGGTGTCCAGGGGGCTGGAACTGGAGGAGCTTAAAGTCCCTCCCAACCCAAACCATCCCATGATTCTATGATCCCACGCACATCCTTCTCCTCAGGGAAACCTCTCCCAGCCCTTAGTCCAGAAAACCTTGAGCAGTTCCCCTTAATTTCCATTTTTTCCTCCCCACAGTCAATTCCTTCCTCTCCAGTTTGTTTCATTTCCCACCTTTAAAACTATTAAGCCTCATCCCTTATCTCGGAAGTTCTATTAACCTCCAGCTGCTCCCCGGGACCCCGCCAGCCACAGCTTAATGATGCTCTTGCCCCAATAAGGCCATTAATTAATGAAGTAAATCACGGGGAGCATCTTGCTGCCAACCTGATGGAGAAGCTGCTCCTAAAGCATCCACCACACTCCGGCTTGCAGAGAGCGGCGTTGGGTGTCCCCCTTTGTCTGGTGATGGGGGGGTGATGTGGGTCTGTGTCCCCCCCCCAGTGCTGTGCGGGCCCCCGCCAGAGGTGGCGAATGCCTTCGCCGTGGGGAAGAAGAAGGAGAAGTACAGCATCCACTCCAGTGTGCGCTACCAGTGCGAGGAGGGCTTCACCCAGCGCCACGTGCCCACCATCAAGTGCCACAGCACCGGCAAGTGGGACCGGCCCAAAATCCTCTGCACAAAACGTTAGTGGAGACGAAAGGGGGTCCAGGGAGGGTCAAGGCACCGGGTCCCTCCCAGGGCCGTGGTTCCTGACCCCGCCGTGTCCCCTCCTTGCCCCTGTTAGCCAGGCGGTCGCACCGAGCACGGCGGCACCACCACCACCGGCACAGCCACCAGCACCACCAGCACCACCACCACAAACCCCGCAAGGAGCGGCGAAAACACCGCAAGCACCTCCGGCTGGACTGGATGGAGGAGGGCCACTACTTCTAGAGCCGCGGGACAACGAAGCACAAGGGTCCCCGATGGGACATGGTGACATTTCCCAACCCCTTCCCACCCCCTCTCTTTTATAACCCCCTTGGCTTTAGCTCCTAGGATGCCCGGCCCCGTAGGGAATAGGACCCAGAGGGGGCGGCTGCGTGTGCGTCCCCAGCCCTCCTTGCATGCCCCATGCTCAGCCCCCCCCCCCCGACCTGGGGTCGAGCCCCCAGCCCTGCTCAGGGACTCCCCATCTGTCCCTGGGGGCTATTCCATGGCTGGGCTCTGGTCCCCTCCCCAAAGGGGGGGTTAATCTGCCTTCCCCCATCTCCCACCTTGGCCATGTGTCTCGCTGGCCCAGGGTGGCTCTGTTTTTATAGCAGCCCCCCCCTTTTCCCACCCCAGCCCTGCCCAGGGGGGACCCTGCGTGGCACCGACGATGCCCGTGGGGCCGTGTCCTGCTCTGCCGCCCGGGCCGGGCTTGGTTCGGTTTTCCCCCTCCCCATCCACCGTCGGGTCCCCGTTGGAGTCGGTGTGTGTGTGCGTGTGTGTGCGTGCGTACGGCGCTTTCTGATCTCTGCTGTTTGCGACGGGCATTGCCCCCGCCCCTCCCCCCGCCCATTTCTGACTCTGCCTTTCTGTACTGCCGGACATTTTAATAAAGTTTTTTAAGGGTTGAGCAGCCGCAGCCCCGCGCGGGGCTGAACGCACCGTGGAGCGCCCCGCTCCAGTGGGAGGGGGCCCTGCGCGGGGCAGGGCTTGGAGCTGGAGGGCCTTTAAGGTCCCTTCCAACCCGAACCGTCCCGTGGCTCTCCCAGGGCTCGGTTTCCAGCCCTGCTGCTGCCTCACAGAGGTGGTGATGGATGTTTCAGGGTGCCCCTACCCCGGCTGCCATCCATCAGTGTGTAACGGTCACCACCCATTGTCCTCTCCCAGGGATCGTGGTGGCTGGGGGGGGTCACATCCCCATTGCTATGTACTCTATCAGTGCTGGCAGTCAGTAACGGTGATGGATGGGCTGTGCTCAGCTGGGCCGGGCATGTGGGAAGCCCCCAGCCCCCTCCGGCATGGGGGACCTCGGGGTCCCTACCCATGCTCTGCCATCCCCAGGGTGGCTCCTGGTTGCTGCCAGCACCGGGATGCTCCGAGGTAGCTCTGCTGATCCCTTGGAACTAGTCCCGATAAATGACAAGGGATGCTGTTGGGATGCTCCAGCTGGGATGTTCCAAACATGCCCAGCTCTGGCACAGCAGGGCCGGGGTCTCTGAACAGGGAGGGAATACAAGGGCATAGCCAGGGTTCCCTTGCACCCGCGATGCCCCTCGAGGGTGGCACCAGCGAAGGACACACGAGAGCCCCGCTCAGCTCTCCAAAGCAGCCGAAGCTTTTATTTCATCTACGTCCAGCTCGCGAGCGCCAGGGCTGCAGGAAGCCTCGAGCCGGGGTGCGKGGCACGGAGCCCACCCAGCGCCTCCCCGCTCCCACCTCGGCTGCTGCTGCATGGAGCCAAGCACTGAGGAGCTGCCCGAGCCCCAGGCTGAGGTGCGTGGCTGAGCTGGAGGGGCTGCAGGTGCCTCCGGCATCCCACACTGCAGGAAGCCAAGCCCAATGCCCCCGTCCCCTGCAGAGACCTGCTGGTGCCATGATGCTGGTTGCATCTCCCGGGGGGTTCAGCGCTGCGTGGCCCCAGGGACAGCGCAGAGCTGGGGACCGTGGACATGAGGATGAGGACATTGTGGGGCTCAAGCCTGCTTTGCTCTGGATGGGCCTTTAGCACATGCAATGCGCTGATTGACAAGCAAGAGCTGCGATGAGCTGGGAGCCAGCCCTGGGTCCAAGCGCAGGCTCCTGGCTGGGCTACCGAAGCTGTTCCCCTCCCGCTGCCTCAGTTTCCCCAAGTGTCACCAGGCTTCGTGCACAGCCCATGGTGCAGCTCCTGCACCGGTAGCACATGGACACCTCTCCCAGTCCAACACAGGAGCTGCCTGCAGCTCCCCACGCTGCGGGGCAGCAGCACCAGGGAGCCCAACACATAGAGAGGGGGTTGTCCTGGGAAAATGTTGGGGAGCTCCCGCAGAAGGTGAACCTCACACACGATTGGGGTGCCCCCCCCCACCCAGCGCCTTCTCCGGAGCAGCCTCCCCGGCCTTTTTAAAGCAATAAACCCCAAAAAGCTTGTACTTCTTGTCAGGGAAGCCCAGGTTGCGCACGCCAGGCTCCCGGCCGCCACAGCGTGCCCGTGGGTTGACGATGGGGTAGCGGATGCTGCCATCCTCCAGCCAGCCCGCCTCGCAGCGGTCCAGCAGCTGGATCTTCCAGGCAGCGTAGAGCTGACCCACCTTGGCCACAGCCGCCCCGTTGTTCTTGCAGGCCTGCACCGCCTCGGCGTAGCTCAGCTTGCGGTACGTCTTCAAGAAGTACACTTTGCCTAGGGGGGACACAGGCACAAAGCAGAGGTTGTTGGGGATGGGGACATACTGTATGTGATCAGGCACCGGCATCCAGGGGGTGGGATGGAGCAGGGATGGGGCTGCAGACCTTTCCCCAGTGTGTTTGGGAGGGGAGCAGCCGGCTGGGCTCTGGGCAGGTTTATGGGGTCTCCTCGTGGTGATTACACCTGCTATTTATTCTGCCTGTCACCACTAAACCAACAGTGGCGGAGCCCCTGCRGCCCTGCCGGCAAGGAGGAATCCACACAGCCCTGCAGCCCGCCAGGCTCCCATCTGTCTTGCCCGGCCCTGGCCTCATCCATCACCCCGGCTGTTTGCTGCTGCAATTCCCTCCATCGCCTGCTCCTGCCTGGAAGAGATGGGTTTTGTTAAAAGCACAAAGGCAACAGGGACAGATCCTGGTCCTCGCTGGGGGTCCCTGGTGCCGAACCCCCTCTTGATGTGTGGGGTTGTCCAAGGAAGGCACATAGGGCCGCATCTTTCTTTCATCCACAGCTGGACCACCATGGGAAACCCTCCCCATCCCACTCARCCAAATCAGGGAGCTGGGTGCTCCGTGCCTCAGTTTCCCCCTACTTACCATTGAGGTTGGAGGTGAAGCAGAAGGCATCGTAGTGCTCACTCTCCTTGTGCCGGTACCCATAGTTTCGGACCCCCACCGGCGTATCCTTGCGGCCGCACTCTTCCCGCGGCCGGGAGATGGGATACTGCACGGAGCCGTCCTCCAGCCAGCCGGCATTGCACCAGTCCATGCCCTCCAGCCAGGCCTGGTGCAACTGATCGTGTGAGGCCAGGATCCCATCCTGCTCCAGGCACGCCTGCTGTGCCTCATGGAAGTTCAGTGTGTAGCGGCCCAGGCGCGGGTGGTAGGGGAAGATCACACCTGGAGGCACAGATAGGAGGGGCTGGGGTACAGGGGGGTGTCCCCCACCTCATTTTGATCCTGTGAATGGGGTCATCAGCATGAGCTGGAGGGGAACAGGGGCTGGTGCTGCAGGCTGGAGCCTGTGTAGGAGAGCTGCTATCATCTCTGCTTGGGGAGTTTGGGCGCTCCAGGCTTTGCTCAGTAATCCCAAACCCCTCACCCTGCAACTGCAGGGACCCCTACGGCACCACAGGGACCTCTATGGCACCTCAGGGCTCCGGGAGCTTCTGCCTGGGGACCTGGGGACATCAGTGGCACCTGCACAGGGTCCAGCCAAGCCCCAGCATACCCAGATCAACCCCACGCTGGCCAGAGCAGCGCTACTGCAGCTCCTGAGCCCCCATAAGAGTTTTCCCCCTTCCCCAGCCGCAGCAGCCCGTCCCAGCAACGCTGCTGCCACAACCTGATCTGTCCCGGTGCTTTACGAGGCCGCACCACTATCTATCTCCAGCATTTATTAGCTGCCAGCTGTAAACCTGGAGCAACAATAAAAGCCAATAACAAGCAATAAACCACGGCACATGCCAGGAAAAACAACCGGCCGTAAAGCAGGACTGAGCCCGGCACGGGGAACCGCGTCCTGGCCGAGTCCTATCCCTGGTGTAGCCGCATTGGTACCTTCGAGGTCCAGCTTGACCATGCCAGTGTCGTCCTCCAGCTCGTTGGTGACCTCGCACTCGTAGCGGCCRTAGTCTTGCAGGGTGACGTTGCGGATGATGAGTGAGGCATCGCCGAAGCCGTCTTCCTGCAGCGCCGTGCGGCCGCGGTAGCTCCCGAACGCCCGCCGCGCCTTGCCCAGCGCCACGAACACGTCCACGAAGGCCATCGGCTCCGTCACTTTGGTCCACTTGAGGCGGATCTCGGCCGGGTCGTGGGCAGACACATCGTAGTGGTAGCGGCAGGGCAGGATGATGGTGCCGCCCCGGTGGGTCACCACCTTTCCCGGCGCTGTTTGCACCACCACGGCCCCGCTGTCACCCTCTGCAAGGGACACCGAGCTCAGGCGTGTCCCTGTCCCCAAGCCTGCTGCTGCCTCCATCCCAGGCAGGACCCACAGTGGGGACAAAGAAGGCTGGGGGGAAATTCCCTCTTTTGGGGGCTTTTCAAACCCCAAGGAGGGTTGGGCGGCTCCTGGCCAGGGCAAGAGGGACACAAGGAAGCCCTTTAGTGGATATTAAACCCAACAGACTGATGGCTGCAGGACGGTCCCCTCCATCCCACCGTGGGGGTGCAGCTCAGCTCGCTCCTGCACATCCCCATCCCTACTCACCCATGACATGGACCACCTTCTTGCGTCCCCGGGCACTGGGCACTGTGTCAGAGGCGAAGACGCTGGTGAGCAGCAGCAGAGCTGCGGGGACAGCAGCCCAGGGGCTTCGGGGATACATCTGGGGGGAGAGCAGAACCCCTGAGCACCCACCGGTCCCCCCCGGGTGAGTGTGTGAGCAGAGCTCTGGCTTCAGCAGCGATGCTGGTCCCCTGTGCACGCCCCTTGTGGGGAAGCTCCTCKCCCCGTCTCCCACCTCACCCATCCCAAGCAGAGGGGGGTGACCCGCAGTGCTGGGTCCTGCTCTGAGCATCCTGGCCCGCAGGGACCCCCGTGCCCCGCGGCCTGAACTCCGCTTCACCCGCTCGGTTACAGCCGGGATGAATATTTCATGGCAGACGCTCGGGGATGGATCTCCTGAGTTATTTATGCCGGCGCCGGCACATCTGGAAACTGAACTGATGGCGCTGGAGTGGCTGCGGCAGATGGAGCCCCCCAGAGCCCCCCGGCAGCATCCCCCCTTTCCTGGGCCAGCCAGGGACAGGTGCCGGAGCCCCCCGGCTCCTGGAGGCTGCGACCCCCCCCCCCCCCCCCCCCCCCCCCCCCCCCCCCCCCCNCCCCCCCCCCCCCCCCCCCCCCCCCCCCCCGCTGCAGGCTGCTGCCGGAGCCCCGAGTTCTCATGGGGTGCCCCAAATCCTGGCCGGGCTGTGGGTCCCCCTCACCGTAGGAATGAGCCCCCCGAGTGCAGTGGGGCTGAGGAAGGGGAGCCAGGGCCTGGCCGTGGGGCAGGGGSAGCGCGGCGGTCCCCCGGGGGTCCCGGTGCGCGGTTGGGAGCAGGGGGAGAGGGGCAGCCCCGGCGCTGCCTCCGCGGTGCGGTGTTGCAGTGCGGGACACTGCGGCGGCAGCCCCGAGGCTGCGGGACGCCGGTGCCCGGGGTCGGGCAGCGCAGCGCCCAGGGTGGGGGGAGACCGCCCCGGCCGCCCGGAGCTGCCCCCGCCCGGGGTCCCGGTACCCGCGGSTCCGCCCCGGCTCCTCGCAGCCCCCCGCACTCACCGTGTCTCCGCGGGGGCCGGTGCCGACCCACGGGAGGGGCCCGGCCGCAGGAGCGCTCCGATACCGCCGGTGCTGCCGGTGCGGCTCCGCGCAGGGGGCGGCACCGGGAGCTCGGCCCGGCCCTGCCCCGGCTCCCGGCGCTGCGCAGGGCCGCGGCTCGCCAAGGTCACCGGTGCCCCGGTACCGCCGGCGCCCCCGGCCCGGGCTGCGGGGGACCCGCGGGGTGGAATGAGCTTTACCCCGTGATTCCCCCTCCAAGGGCAGCTGGGAGCCACCGCCAGCACCCACCCGTGTACCCCCCTCTTGTACCCTCGTGTGCGCCCCCAGGCTCACACCCCGAACCCCACCTTGAGCCCCTCCAGCGAGGGCAAAAGGACCCCCCCAACACACATATCCCCTGCACCCCAAAGAGAAGGAGGGGCAAAGCCTGGCAGCTCCTCCATCCGCATTGAGTGGGTGACATGGGGTGGCCAAGGCGGTGCTGCGGCCACTGGCCCGGGGGTGACAGCCCCGGCCACAGCAGGGACACCGGAGCAGAGCCCGAACCTTCACTCCTTTATTGTGTAAACAGCGTTTTCCKGGCACAGTCCTCACTCCCGTGTCCTGCTGGGGTGGGACGGGGCCCCCACAGCCCCCCACCAGCGGGACCTGCCAAAGCCGGGCAAGGGCATGGCTGTGGCTACAGTAATGGCCCCGCAGAGCACCCCAGGGTCCTCCTGGCGCAGYCCACAGCGTTAGGGGATGCAGAGGGGATGGGAGCATCCCTGAGGACACCTCTGCCAGGCAGGGCTCACCACAGGCTGCTCCGGTGCCATTGCAGGAAAAGGGGGCCAGGCAGCAGTCCCCGGGGCGGGCAGGACGGATCACTGGTGCTTCTTGCCCCCGTGCAGGCTGGCAGAGGTGGCGGGCAGGAAGAATGCAGGGCAGCGCAGGCAGCGCAGGGCCAGGAGCTGCGGCCCCAGCGCGTAGAGGACGTTGGTGAGGAGGAAGCTCCACCAAACGTCCTCAGGGGTCTGGTAGGGGAAGGGCGTGCGGCTGTGCAGTGAGGAGCCCACGTGGGAGAACTGAGCCTGGGGACACAGGACAGCAGTGGCACCAAAGGGTGCTGAGCAGGAGCACACCCAGCACATCCTATCTATAGACCCGCCGGCTCACTCCAGCCTATTTCTGTCAAGCTAATCCCAGGCTCCATTGTGATCCACCGAGGCCAAAGCAATTACCCTGCAGCGGCGGTGGGAGCTGCTCCACATCAGCTGTGGGTGTGGAGCTGCTCCCCCAAGCTCTGGCCCTGCCCTGGTCTGGTGGGGACCGAAACCCAGCCCAGGGGTCCCACCATGGTCCCCTCCACAGCCCTGACCTGCGCCACAGCACCAGCAAACACGAGGCTCCAGTCGGGCAGCCAGGAGCAGCCGGGCAGCACCAGCCCATAGATGCAGAGGCAGAAGAAGGGGAGGACGTAGAACATATAGATCAGCATCTAGGGGATGCATGGAGAGGGTCACCCCGTATCCACTGCCACCGGGGGGACTCCAGCCCTGCCTGGACCTTGCTCACCTGCACTTTGGGGTAGGCGACGGGGTCACGCAGGTATGGCTCGTGCTGGTAGATGTACTCAAAGCACGAATCAGCAGGACAGTCCAGAACCACCTGGGGATGTGGGCAGTGGCAGATGCACCCTCCCCCGGAGCTTCACGGCCCCTCTGGGACCCCCATGTAGGGAACCAGYACTCACCATCCCCCTGAAGAAGGTGAACGCAGCGATGAGGAGCAGGAGCAGGACCAGCCCCACATCCTGGGGCCGCTGGTACAGGCACTTGCGCTGCTCCTCTGCCACCTGGGAGAGGAAAACCGCCCTGGGTTTGGTCCCACACTGCAGTCTGGCTCTGGCACATGGACAAGGGTGAAGGCTCCCAGTGCAGCTCCCCATGGAGCTCCTGCCCTGGCTCCCAGCTCACCTTCTCGGGGCTGAGGCATGGCAGGGCCCTGGGCTGCTGGAAGAGCCTCACCCCAGCCCAGATGGGGATGAGGATGTAGGGCAGGTTGAGCAGGAAGGCAGGGCTGAGGTCAGAGCTGTATTTCCCTGGGGAGGAAGAGCACAGGATGGGCGCAGCACAGTATTGATACCTGCTGCTTGCCTCCAGCTCAGCACCTTCTTCCTCTGCCTGCGGACAAGTGCCTGGGAGCAAACCAGCTGGACAAACAGGGCATGGAAGCAGCCTGGATGGAGTGGAGCCCTGCACCGCACCCCTGTACCTATGAGGTTCCCAAGCAGGAAGACGATGATGCTCATCATTAGAGAGCCCAGCCAGAAGAGACCCAGGTTCCTGTAGTTCCTTCTGCAGAGACATCAGACACCTCTGATCACCCCCTTGCAACATCCCTTCAGGGATCCTCCAACCCCCAGGAGCCCCTCYGGGCTCTGGATCCATGAGGATACCRCGCAGCCACTGGAGCCACTTTGCCTCCCTGCTCACCTCTGGCCGATGGCTGCCATCATGGCGAGGTAAAGCCCGTAGTGGATGATTCCATCCCAGTAACAGATCATGATCCCATGCGCCGTGCGCAGGTAGGGCTCACCCTGCCCATTGGGAGATAACGGATCATATGGGATGGGGATGAGCACC
Source organism: Aratinga solstitialis (assembly GCA_902168055.1). Lineage (NCBI taxonomy): Eukaryota > Metazoa > Chordata > Aves > Psittaciformes > Psittacidae > Aratinga > Aratinga solstitialis. The sequence goes on along the minus strand of CABHOG010000087.1, from coordinate 312,136 downwards.
TTCCCAAGCCCCCTCCCCATGATGCTGCTCTGTGCATTGTCCCTCTGTGGCAGGAGCAGCTTCTGTGCACAGGTGAGGTGGTACCTCTCTGACGTAGACCTCCATGAAGCCAGAGATGAAGCCATCCTCCTCCAGCGAGATGATCAGGTCGACGATGGAGGAGAAGGAGAACACCACAAACACTACGGGAAAGGAGCCAGCTCTAAGCAGATCCCATGGCGCTTCCCAAATCCCGCATCTCTGCCCCCTGGCAGGCAGGGGATCAGTCCCCACTCCCCAGGAGGGGACTCACCGCAGAACAGGGGGTCCTGGAAGTGGCTCCCTCCGCTTATGAAGAAGATGATGGAGAAGAGGCCGGCAGACACCAGCAGCCCCGTCAGCATCAGCGCCAGCGGGCTGCTGCRGGACAGCAGGGTGGGCTCCAGCACCCGGGCACAGCCGGGCAGTGAAGCCCTGGTTTTCCCAGTCCTGGTRAAACCACCCTTTGCCCCCCCGGTTCTGAGGGGCGTCCACCAGAGCAGGAGGAATGGCAGGATCAGACCCTGCACCCTGGCGCTGCCCATCCCCGGCTGCAGGGAAATGGCTCCTTTGGGTTCTAAAACAACCCCAGGGAGGCAAATCCCAGAGGAAGAAGGCTGAGTCTGACACCCAGGCATGGGTGGGAAGGGGCTGCCTCGCCAAGGCTCCTGTGCCCCCAGTGTGGTCCTCCCTCTCTAGGCTGCAGCAATGGGCCACTGTGATAAGAGACCAGGGGACTTGATTATAAACTGCATCAGTAACGAGATGCTGAACCTGGGTCCTAAGAGAGTGAAGAGGTTATAGGGAAGTCGCCCCTGAGCTTGCTGCATGCCCTGCGGGAGCTGGAAGAGCTGCAGCTCTGCTCTAGCCAATGCCTCAGCTGTGAAACGCGGAAAGCATCCCAGTGTTTTCACTCAAGCCTTTAACCCTGTTACCAAAGGAAAAGGCCAAGTGGTGGCTGACGGTCTGCGCAGCCATCAGTGACAATGCCCAGTCACCTGCCCGTGTGCTCTTGCGTTCTGAGCAGGGACAAAAGGCCACCGGGTCACCCAGCTCAGGCCTTGCCTACAGGAGGCTGAGCAGCACCCAGCTCCTGTTTGCCTTGKGCAGGTGGAATTGCTCTTCCTGGGCCAGGGCCGGGGAGCGCAGGACCCCATGCCAGGGCCAGGATGGGTGACACAGCAGCACTGAGTGGGGGCTGAGCTTGTCCTCAAGCATCCAACCAACAGAGATGTGCTTGAAAACCCCCTCAAACTGACGCAATAGTTGAGTGTCCCCTCCTCAGTGCATGGTTACTACTGCATCAGTAGCTGCTACACAACTAATGACCCCCACAGAATGATTAATTCCAATACAGGTGCCGCAGTGGAGCAGCCCAACACCGGGCTCTTCTCATCACTGTGTGACGGGGCTCGAGGCACACCAACACGTGTTGGCACACACCAGGCTGCCCCACGAGTGCCAGCACCTTGGGGGGCTGTGCTCAGGGCACCCTGCTCCCCCTGGCAGGCTGAGGGGCTCGGAGGCCACCATTACCCACCCCACAGCAGGGACTGATTAAAGTTATCCCCCTGAGATGCAGGAGAATGCCACAGGCCTCAGTTTGTGGGGAGCAGCATTCCCACATGGATGTGGTTTTAGCTGGCTCTGCTGCAGATTTCATAGCAATGGATCCCAGAGAGCTGGGCTGCAGCACTGCAGTGCCGCATGGGATGGAAGCGAAAGAGGAGGCCACAAATATGGGAATGAAAACTGGGAGATCATTAAGTAAAGTTTATCTGGTGGCCAGGAAATCCCGGCTCTGGGATGCAGAGAGATTTGGCTAAAAGCCCTTCCTGCTGCTACAGCTACAGCAGAAATGAGCTATAAAAAGAAATGCATAGTGAACGGGAAAAGGAGGGTGAAGGGGCCTGGCAGGAACGAGAGGATAGGAAGTGTGGAAAAGGGATGGAAGAACACAAGGAGAAAACCCAGAGTTCCTGAGGCGTGAGACAAGAAAACAGAGAAAAGCAAAGAGTCTGAATGCGGATTGACATAGAAGGGAAATCAAACACGTCAGGGAGCGGTGGGAGCTGACCCCAGCTCTGGCTGGTGCCAGATGGGGATGCACTGGGATCCTGTGTGGGATCCGGAGCATGGATGCAGGATGGGGATGTGCTGAGCACCCAGAACACATCACTCAAACCCGAAGTGGAGCTGTTATCAGCAGCGTGACAGTGTGGTGACAGGGCTAGCCTGGGCGGTGGCATTAGTCAGGACACAGGAGGGTCACTTCTGGGGGGCAGAGCAGGGTTCAGAGGGTCCCCAGCACCCGGTGTTGGAGGTCTTATCCCTGTGACCTGGAGCCAGGTAGCTGGAAAGGATGCTCATCAATCACAGAGGTGCTCAGCACCATGATCCCCCAGGACTGGGGCTATCATTGGGCCCCATTGTGCTCCACGGTGTGCAATGAGGTTGAGGAACCCCCGGTAGTGAGACTTCGAAGCCGTAAAGGCAGCCAGGAACCACATCAGCAACCTCCAGCCTGCAGCAGCCTTCCAGGRGCACCAGGATGGAGCCCCCTGCCCCGGGATGTACCCCACACAGCGCCCTGCCCTGGACACCACTGCCCCCTCTCCGCGGCCGGATGGGACCCAGCGGCGTGTCCTGGGGGATGGCTCCCGCCAGCCTCGGGCAGAGGCTGCACCCAGCGCCCAGGCCAGGACCCGCACCCACAGCCCCGAGCGCTGTCCCCCGCCCGCACTCACTCCGCCAGGGCGGCCGCGCCGTTGATGCCGAAGGCCACCGGGATGGCGAGCAGGGAAGGGGCGAGCGCGCCCGGCGCTGCCGGGAGCTGCATCCCCGGACCGGCAACCGCCGCCGCCCGCAGCCCGCGGACTTCGGCCCCGGTGCCGGCGGAGGCAGCTCCCTTAAAGCGGCAGAGCCGGCGGGAGGGAGGCTGAGGGGTCCCGCGGGGAGCGGGAGAACACACGTGAACCCCTGCACAGGTGGGTGCCTGTGCTGGGGGGTGCCGTGAGAAACGGGGCCAAGAGCTGGGGGGAAGATAGAGCAGCTCTGCCATGGGCCCAGGCTGAGAGCTGGGCTGGGGCAGCCTGGAGAAGAGAAGGCTCCTGAAGGGGAGACCTTAGAGCAGCTCCAGTGCCTGAAGGGGCTGCAGGAAACCTGGAGAGGGGCTTTGAACAAGGGATGTAGRGACAGGACAGGGGAATGGCTTTAACCTGCCAGAGGGGAGACGGAGATGAGCTCTTAGGCAGAAGCTCTTCCCTGTGAGGGTGCTGAGGCGCTGGCACAGGGTGCCCAGAGAAGCTGTGGCTGCCCTATCCCTGGCAGCATTCGAGGCCAGGTTGGACACAGGGGCTTGGAGCAAGCTGCTCTATGGAAGGTGTCCCTGCCTGTGGCAAGGGGTTTGGAATTTAGTGAGCTTTAAGGTCTCTTCCAACACAAAGCGGTCTGTGATTCTACGATAAAATCTCCCAGAAGAGGCTTTGCTTGGAAGCGTGGTTTTGCTTCTTTTTTCCCAATTCATTCCAAAATCTGAAGTACTTAAAGACCTAGGACACACCTTGTCAGCTCTCTGAGAGGAAGACAGGAGGAGTGAAGCACATGAAAGACAATGCTTCATTCCTGCCTTTAACAAGGGATTGAAGAGAGCAGGAGGTTCAAGGTCTCTCCATCGCTGGGAGCCCTGCGATCTGCTGACCTGCTTCTCTCATGCTCAGCTCAAACACGAGCTCAACCTGCCCCCAGCCCATGGCAAGACCTGGGCACACACTTCACCACTTCCATAGTACTTTGCAGCCCCCCACAGCAGCCACTCAACCTTTCCCCTTCTTCACAACACCTTCACAAACGTGTCACTCTTTTGCCCTCTTGCTTAAGAGTCCGGGGGCTGAACTGGCTGCTCTGCACTTTGCCCTGGGCTTGTTCATCATTCCTCTGTGCAGGAGGAACTCAAACACTCCCTGTGAGCCTTGTCAGCACCTCACTGACAAGGAAAGGCTCACTGGGTGCTGCTCCTGGAGCCTACAGTGCCTGAGAGCAAAGTGGGATCAGCACCAAGCCAGGGTTTGTAGCTGAGAAACCACCCACCAGACCCCCAGTGCCCGAAGAGCAGCACAAGACCCTGTGAAATAGGAGAAAGGGGTGAAACCAGGGAATGTGCGGGGACTCGATGCAGTAACTCACACATCGTCTCCAACACTGAATCAGCTACAAGTGTTGCATCAGTCGCGCTGCTCTTGCAACAGCAGCTCAGAGCATCACAGCAACCCACCCCGTATCAGCTGGAAAGGGATGAGATCCTGGGAAGTTCTTCCCTGTGAGGGTGCTGAGGCGCTGGCACAGGGTGCCCAGAGAAGCTGTGGCTGCCCCATCCCTGGCAGCGTTCAAGGCCGGGTTGGACACAGGGGCCTGGAGCAATCTGCTCTAGTGGAAGGTGTCCCTGCCCATGGCAGGGGTTGGAACTGGCGGAGCTTTAAGGTCCCTTCCAATCCAAACCAGCCTGATTTTAAACCAGCTTTTGCCAACACAACATCAACAAAGTACACAGGGATCACTGTAGTATCAGACTGGCTTCAAAGACCGGATCACCAACAGCAGCCAAGACCAAACCACAACAGGGAGAAATCAAACAGTTCCATGTCCTAATCTCCCAGGGAAGCACTTGTCACAGTGACCTCAATCACTTGAGCAGAAGCTGAGCCCTACTGCAGACCTGCCAGATTTTGTTATCTCCATTTCCCAATCTCCCATGCTCACTGCCCATGCTCACACTCAGCCTCAGCACAATCTCCCTGTGCACCCGCCGCAACAGCGTGCCCGGCTCCAGATGCGCACGAGGGCCTGACTCACTTGGATTCTCCCCAAATGAAACCCTCCCAAATTGACTGTTTCACAGGGTTTTATTGAAAGCCAAATGCTTGGCTCAATGTTGGTAAGAAAAGTTAACAAAAGGGAATCACACACCAACTATTTGGATGGAGGGAAAACAAAGGCAGAAGAAACCAAACCAATCAATCTCACATTGGTTTAAGATGCTTGGAAGGAAAGAGGTGCAGAACAGTCCCTCAGCTTATGAAAACTTACAGTAAGAGCAACTAGTTCCAAAAATTCAGTGATTAAAACTAAGGAACAAATGAGTTTTATTTTATTTACAGACTGAAGAAAATTTATATCTGTAAAGAGGTTTCTTATGACAACAAAATCCAAATGGCCTTTGCCAAGCTGTGGCTGAAGGCTTGATTGTTCAGCACCCCAAGCCACAGGAGGCTGTAGCAAGTCTCTTGGTTTGTAAGTCTTTTGGTGTGAATTTAGTGTTCAAGAGACCTAGAAGCCATCACCTCTGAAGCTGAAGAACTTGACCCCACATCCCTCAAGCCTTGTAGCCACACTCCACACCAATCCACACCTTGTCTTCCACAGGCCAGAGGTAAACCAACTAGGCACTGGTTTTGCAATATCAGGTGACGGTCAGACTATACTTCTGGCTCCGCGACAGCATCAGAACCCAATTCTCTAGGGAACAACAGCCTGACTTGAACAACAGCCCCAAAACCGGGGGTGGAGATAGTCCCTTGTTGTACTTGCCAGTAACAAACCAACCAAACAACCCAGAGCAGCACAAGCTGCACATCTGAACAGCAGAGGATCTGCAGGGTCACACAAAATGTACTCCCTGCAACATGGTACTGAGCTAAACACAAATGAAGTCCCTGAACTACTTACTAGTATCTTTGGTGCTACCCTTCCCCTGTCAGCAGGGCATCATGTGAAGGTCTGTTCTCACCTGCTCTGTTCTCCTCCTCAAGCACCACCCAGGCCCTGTTACAACACGGCTGTCGTGACACTCAAGGGGGCTCTTCTGGGTGACAGATGGTATTGTGACTTCAAAAAGTTTTACAATATTAGCAAATAAGAGACTGATAATGCAGTTTCATAACATTTCACAGAAAAATTACAACTGGATTTGAAAACACGTTGTCCCCCAAAGCATCCTCAGTAGTAAGGTCGTCGCGGGTTGTTCTGTGGGGAAGAAGAGAAAAATGAATCAAAATTGCTGTCTTCACAGAACAATGAGCATCTGAGCTTAATTACCTGAAAAAGCTACTGAAACGTGACGTTTCTGACAGCGAAACCTGAGCTTTGCCCATCACAAATTATAAATGGAGCTTTCAAGGTGTGCTGGCATGCAGAATGGACGAGGCCAATGCACACAGAGCAGCCTTTTGCAACCAGAAAAACAATTATCCAAAAGAACTCATGGATTCATGGACAAACCCCCCGTATCCTTTGTGCTCAGGGTTTATACTTGGTATGCACCAGATAAACTCAATCCATAGGCTTTTGTGTTTAAAAATAAAGCGATGGCAAGGAAAACTGCACATCCGTGGCTGTTTTGGTAGCGATAATGTGATTCAGCATGAGAGCAGAATCAAAAGAGAAACTTTCACAGCATTTGCTCTCTTGGCTAAGTGCTAGAAACACCCCCAATCCTTACGAGGCACAAACAGAAGCCTCAGTGGGTTTGTCACTGTGCCTGCTCTCGTTTTGGGACCACCTTACCAATGGATTTGGTCGGAAGCGGTAGGCGAGCATCATTCGCTTACGGAATGCTTGGTACTCATCATCCTCCTTGGTGAGCTCAGCAGGACGATCGATGCCAAAACCAGCTCCATCCACAGTAGCAGTTCCTCTGTTTGGAAAGGGGGAAATAAAGACATGACAGATCACCACCCTTTTCCCTTCCCCAGAAAGGCCTGCTGCCTCTTGTCAGCAGAGCTGGGGGACAGGCATCAGGGAGCACTGGACGTCGTCACGCAGAGCGTGCTGCATCAAGACAGACAGCTAATACTGAGCAGCTTATTGCATTTGCCATGTTGCTACACTGCCCTTCTGAATCAATGATGCTTGCTGTTTTCAGATGGAAGCAGGGGCGTCAACACATATTTGCTTAACCTTTTACAGCTGGAAGAGAAATAGCATCTGTGGTTTGGATGCCTCCCTGCTGAACAGTGCTCTGGCTGGCAGACTCACCTTTGGCAACCAAATGCTTCCATCTGTACCTCACTGGGTGGAGGCACACAGATCTGTTAGACGTACCTGCCTCCTATTCCTCCGCTCCAGAACACTCCAGAAGCGGCAGCAATTCCTTTCSCTCTGCAGCAGCACCTTCCTACCAATTCTAGGAGCATCAGAGATGAGAGAACCCAAGCAAAGTGCAAGCCTTCTTCAAGCCTGTGATGGACGGAATCTGCCAYCCCTCTGTTTGGAAGCCTTGCTGGTTTGATTACAGCAATCTCTTACCACAGAACTTCTCTGACCCAATAAGCATTTTGCCAAAGAGATCTTCTCGCTAGAGAAGAGCAGAACTGCTTTGCAGAGAGACTTTCCATCGTGCAGTAAACAAACAACTGCTATTTCTAAAAGGATCTAATGCTAAAAAACCCAATTCAGAGGACTTCCTGCCCTCAATATTGGGTTTTGAAGTTCAGCATATGTTACCAACAGATGAGCTACCTAAAAAGAGCYGCTCATCTATTCTTGGATAGAACTCATTAGTCTTGGTTATATACAAAGTGTGATCAAATCAGAAAACTTCTGTACTAAAGAGTGACGTCAAGGCAGTTGCATGATCTCACACAAAGCTCTGATCTGGACTGAAGCATCTTTCCAGCACAGGTCCAGCAGTAGCATCCTTTCACGCACAGTACACCAGGGACTAATCCAGCAGGCACCAACTGTGCTTCAGATGCAAAACGCACGTTCTTGAATACCGAAATAAACTCATGACTTTAAAGACATGATTTAATCCTCACACGTCCTGGGAGCAGGGAGGTGTGGACAAGTACTGCCTTCATTTTATAACTGGGGAGACAGCACCTCCCAGAAGAGCTCAGCATGCAAATTGAGATTAGAATCAAAACTCTCTTGGCTCAGATCATTGCTCCTGCCTGAGATAAACTAACAAATCCGGGCTTTGTGTTAGGGGCGGAGCCCCAGAGAAATCAGAAAGCATTTTTCTCCTTTGCTGCAAGGATTCCATATTCTGCTCAAGTGATGAATTACACTCACATTCACTGTAGCTGCTTCCAGTAGGCCAGGGAAGGAGCATCAATTACCAGCCCAAGAGAAAAGGACTAAATCAATAGTAGAAGGACTCTGCTTACTTGCTGACTGGGTTTTTAATCCCCTGTCCATCCAAACCGAGTCCATCGCCTTCCTTCCAGCCCATCTTTATTAGCATTTGATAACCTATGTTTTCCACAGTCAGTTTGAACTCCTTGTATTCGGAATAATCTGGCTCCCGTCCTTCCTGCAGAGGCAAAAAAGGAACTGTTGGTTACTCTTTTCTCTTTGTGGGGCAGAGGAAAGGAAAAYCAGCTTCAGCTACTTCAAGTTAGGATGGCTCTGGCAAGAATTAACAACTAACACCATTCCCTGGGACTCCAGCTCTGCACCACCACAGAGAAGGAAGCAGGTAAATGATAAAGCACTGCCCAGCCCCGGAACAATCTGCAGGAAACAGGGAATGCGACTGTGAGATTAAGCTGAGAAATATTTAGCTCCTGAATTCAAAGCTGCTCACTGGCTCAAGCTTCAGATACAGTTCTTATTTAAGTTGGGATCTCCAGGGAACGTCAGACCCCATGCTGGCAACACAGAAACAGCGAGAGGGATGTGCCAGCATCAAGAAGTCCTACAGTTTAGGAAGAATTGGCAGGTACTGAAGTGCTTTGCATAAGCTTTTTGTAGGTTTTATATTTTCACTTTACTGCACTCATCTAGATAAAAATTCACATTTTCCTTGCTTGGCATCAGTAACCACTTGTCTGAAACAGGAACAGCCAAACCATGGTGAGTCCAAGAGGCTGGTCTGCAACTGCAACTAACCCCCAGATCCTGTCCCAATAGTCTGCTGTCTACTTTGCTACTGCTATTTGCCTTTTGTTTCCTCCAGAAGAAACAGAGCTCCCAGGGTAAGGGCAGAAGTACCACAAGGCTGTGAGAGAGCTAAGTGCTGTGCCAAAGGGCTAAGCACACTTGAGACCTTTCCCTCCAGGCTCAGGACAATGTGAAGTGCTGCCACCTGTCTGAATTTGGCTGCTTCACCTTCAGTGCCTTGAACGTCTCCATGAATTTCTCCAGCTCGTCAGGTGGAAGAAAGTCTCCGATGAAATGCTTCCCTCTGCCCATCTGGGTCAGCTGCTCAGCCCACTCTGCCCAAGAGAAGAGAAACCAGCAATAAGACRGTGCTCTGACTTTGAATTTCAGAGGGTTTGTGAAGCATAAAGCCTCACAGCAACCCATGGTGATTATCTCCACTCAACAGGCAGGGAAGCCACAGCACAGAGCTGTGAAAAGTGACCCTGCAACTCCCATGACAACAACGTGATCTCAAACATCTCCCTCTGGAGGCCTCTGTGCAACCACAGAGGGAATAAGGTGTTTGCATGGCAGCTCCCTACACACCTCGTGTCTTATCCATCTCCATGCGTCGAAGCTGGTGCTCCCATGTTCCCAGCTCACTGTCCACCTCTTCATCACTGTCATAGTCATACTGGTGCTCCTGCATTGCCTTTTCCCACATTATCTGCATATCCTGCATGGCTTGCTTGTGCTTCATGATCATATCATACATCTGCTGCATCTAGAGGAAGAGAAGCAACAGTACACTCAGTAAGACCCTCACTGCAGGCAGCAGAGTGCCAGAGGCACACAGAGCTCTGCAGCAGAGCCTGCACCCACCCCAGCTGCCCTACACACACTGGTTATGACAACTATAAATCCCCACAGGCAACGAGTGCTGTTGCTTGATCTCAGCCACTCACTTCTCAGATCAAACAGGAGCATTATGGATTATGTACTGGGTGCTCCAACTGAGGCACCTTGATGTTAACACTGAGGACTGCTGCTATGTCCTCATCCCCACACAGCTTAAACATCACCCTCATGTTCTGGCAAAAGCCAATTCTGCACCGATTCTCCCCAAAATTCCRAGTCTCCACTCCCCTCCTCCCCACTGCTGGAACAATATATAACCAGCTGCAGATGTGACACAAGAGACCTTATAGATTTGGGGGTTTAGTTTGGTAGGACTTCGATTGGTTGGCTTCATTCATATTCCCCAAAGTCCTCTCCTGTTTCTGCTGATTGCAGCATCACGATTCTTTGGCATTCAGCACAAATCCTAGAGATTTATTTGTGGGMCCCAGTGAAGTTTCTTTGCTGTCTCCACTTCCACTCTCCCATCTAAGCCAGTCATGCTGCAACACAGTATGAATTTGGAAATCATTTCAGGGCATTACCTCCTGCTGCTCCTTCAGCTGTTTCTTCTGGGCTTCGGAGAGCTCCGTCACACCCACCAAACCAACTGGTTTCCCTTTTTCATAACCAAGACCCTTGAGGTCCTGAACTGTAATAAGCACATGTTAAAGACTTTCAGAAATGAGGCAGCCATTGAGAGCAGTGAACCTACAGCTGAAGAGCCCTCCAGGAAGGTTTGCATTCATTCCATGGTTTCAGCAGTAACTGAAGAACAAGCACCTGGTAGGACCTAGGAACCACAGGAGCAAGAATGGTCACAGATCATTCAACTCAGTATTTCCTCACCCTGGTCCAGGCCTCTGCTATGTCTCACATCCTCGTGGTCACACTGCATGGCAATCTGCTACGCCATGCTTCAAGAACCATCCATTCCCCTCAAAAGGCTTCCTGGTAAAGGGTGCTATTAGCTACTCAGCATGAGGTCACCAACAGACCTGAGCCTGTCAGCGTGCTGCCCAACCTGTGAACAAGGTGTTTGCCGATTCCTATGTAAACAGCAACTTCACCCCAACTAAAAAGCAAATGAGCACAGCGGAACACAGACCTGAGCATTGAGCTGCTTTTGGAAGCTGCTATTCCCCAAGGGAATTTTAGCTTCTGATCTACAGGCCCACAAGCTGCATTGCCAGGGACGGTGCCCCTGCTTTCAAAGAGGGGGCATTTGACATTTCTGCTTGACAATCCCATTGATGTATCCTCCTTTTTCTGTAGTATCCCCTTTTGGATGCTTCTCCTCTGGAATGATTTTTGCTGGTTTATCAGGTAAGCCCTGAAATTGGACATTAATATTACCTGGGCAGGGCATCTATGGGTTTAAAATGACCACAGAGCACCTGGAGTTCAAACGACAAGCAAATGGAAAGGGGGGGGGGGGGGGCGGGAGTAAGGGGGAGAAGAAGGGGAGAAGGAAACCCATTTGGAATTGCAGGACCATGAAGGAAAGTAATAGAAACACTGCTGGGACTGCAAGAGATTTCTCATGAAGACTGCCTTGCAAAGTTGGTTCAGCTCTATACAGCAATGCTGGCAGCTTCTCTCTATAGCACCTCAGAGCCAAGATCCCAACAATTAAATTTTTAAGGGATTAAACGAAGACACAAACCCACACTTGAAAGGGTGCTGCATTTTTCAGTAGAAGGCAAGGGTATCTTCCTACTAATGCCTGCAAAAGCCTCCATCTCAGTGTAAGTCCAGACTACAATTAAATGATGCTTCATTACTTACTCATCATCTATTAATTATGAAGCCTGATAATAGCAAGATCATTGTTCATGACACAAATGTCTACACAATATGGTAATGAGGCCCCAGGGGTCCCTTCCTCTCACTGGCACTCAGGGCAATTGATCTGAGCACTCTCYTCTCCCCTCCTGCTTTGGGCTGAGGACTCCAGGATGGGAAAGCAGCTTCCTTAACTCCAGGCTCCCAAGGAGAGCAGAAACCAGCACATCCACCCTCCCTCCTGCAGCTACAGCCTCTGCACATTCACACCAGAGCTGGGAGTCAACTCTGCAGAAAGAGTTATGTAAAACACTGCAAGAGGTTTTCCAAGGGGACAGAAGCAAGAAGCTGGGTTATGCTGGGCTTGGTACTGGGATAAGCACTTCTAGCTCCCAAGAAATAAGGGAACTAGGAAACRAAACCTTTCTGTTGTTGCTAAACAACCTGATTTGTGTCTGGAAGAGCACTGAGGTTTGGAAACAGTTTTATGAACACACTATGCCTATGCCATGTAAAGAATCTGGCCCCACATGTTATGTGAGACTGGGGCACTTCAGCACCAACCCCAGTCAAAGATTCACCCCCTGGGTCAAGGCATGGGAAAGCTTCCTCTGAAGGCACTGAGGAAGAGTCTCTGCCCTTCACAGAGGTCAGGAGCTCTCTGGCTCAGCTCTGAACTGCATAAACACGCAGGCTAAGAGCCAGGCGTGGCTCTAGAGGCCCCACAAGGTGCTGCCTTAACCCAGCATATATATAACCCCCTTAAAGGAGAAAGGTGGGACTGAAGCATCTTCTTTTCCTTCCCAGAAAGCATATGCCATTGCTTCTTCTTGTGCTAAAACTACATCTGGTTTCTCTGACTGCTCTGGTGCTTTCTGCTGAGAGATGATGAAAGTCACTGCAGAAATTCAGCTCTGGGAGGTATTTTTGGAGGCTGGGCCCAAAGCAGCACAACACAGGCAAAGTTGACAGAAAAAGCAAAGCTCCACCCCAAAACAGAAAAGTCTCTTTGTAAATAAGATCAGTCAGTGAATTTGCATACAAATAGATAAGATTTAGAAGTTCCTTCCACTGGGCTAGCACAGGCAAACGCTGTGTGATAAGGAGCTGCTTCCCAGTTGCATGTTCAGCAGGCCTGGGAAAAATACATTTGTTTCCCTGGAATGACATCAGCTTTGCCTCCAGGGTTAATGGTGCAGTCTATCTGCAGCATTGGCAGGAGGCTACCTGAAGGTTTATCCCTTTCCCACATGCCGGAAGAGGAGCCTGTTACAAGAGCAGTGAACGTCCTTTAAGGACAGCAGGAGAAATCCCAATACAGAAGTGCCTGATTTCTTGCTTCACAGCCTGAAGATCTCACTCCATTCAAACTAATCAGACTCAAAGCAATCCGGTATTAGCTTTCACAGAGTTCTAATGACAGCCTGTAATTTCCCATTAGTCCAGAGTTCCCTAATCCCAGTATCTCTGCTCTGTTCCACTTTGCAGCTGTGTTAGACCCTGCAGGCTGTATGCAGTTAAGGGTTTTGATATCAATAAGAGAAGCCTTGTTTCTGTCCAGAAGGGCCACACTTTCTCCTCTCATGATACTGATKTATTACTAAAACTAGACAGGAAAGGAATCAGAAAAGTCTTCCACTCACCCAGAACTATTGCTAAGCATAAGACTAAAGATGTAGATACTGAGGTACCAAAGCATCCTGTGCAACTCTAACCTTCCACAGGACCAGATGGATCACTGGAATTCTTTCCACCTGTCAGGTTGAAGATATTAATTCTAAAAAGGAAAGAGTCCATCTGAGTTGATAAAAACCAAACCCTTCCCCCTGCAGAGCATGAACACATTGCTAAGGGTTGGTTTGTTCTGCCTGGCAAATTGGTTGCTGTCCCTTTCTTCTACTTGACACAAAGCCCTGTAGAAAGTGAGCCTGAACACAAGCATGTCCCTGCCTAATGAAGGGGAGGCTGAAAGAGCCAGGGGAGATTTCAGCAGGCAGCATGCTAGAAAGAGCACACAGACCCCCCTGCATTCCCCCAGTGCAGCAAGGGGTATGAAGACAGAACCTGAGGCTTGTTTCAATAGCACCTGCCCAGCTACACCGTGGAAGCTTAGTTACTGCCTGCAAAACAAGTACTCCAGAGGTACAAGCAGCAATTCAAGGTCAAATGAATCCATCCAGGTTGGTACCTTGTCCTGTACCTATGAGATGTATGGCCAAGACTTCTGTATAGAGAGCTGTGATCAGAAGAACCACATAGGAACTTCATCTCCATATGAAGTGCTGGATTAGGAGATGGAGACCTTCTTTCCCTCCTGCCCTCTGCAGAGCCACAGACACCACAGCACGTACCCTACACCTTACCCAAGCCTAACRGTCAAAGATATGAAGGGCTGAGCAGTCACCTCTTCTAACATCCAGGCAAAGCAGAAGACCCATACACTTSCTGGAACAATGAACTGCACAGGCTGCCAGTGTGTTGAGAATTATCTGTGGGCTCATCCTGCAACTCACACAAAGGATGCTGTTTTTGAGGGACTCCATTTCTGTATGCAGCTCTGCCTCATTACCTACTGCACATGCACTGATGGGCACCAGAGTTTAGCCTCTGATAGCTCCTGAGAAGGGCTCCAACTGGGAGAATTCTCTTCCAGCACTCAAAGAGCTGCACCTCCCAGGTGAAACGGGCAGGTAAAGTACCAGGAGCATGAGCCTCAACACTGTCTGAGACCTGTGAAGCTCATCTGTAATCAAATGAACTGAAATGGGTATAAATTGGAAGTCACTTTTGTCCGCCAGCACTTGGGGAGCAGCTATTCCCATTTAGCCTTCTGATCGGTTAGAGGGAGATGGAAGTGCTGCACAAGGATTTTATCCCACCATGGGGAATAAGCACAGTTCAACCTTTGATAGTTGTTTTCTGACAGACTCTCTTCCTGAAGTGAAATAGCCCTAAACAACATAGAGGCTGAGACTATAATGAGCTATAGCACAGCAGGGTTTCAGAGATAGCTGGAGAACGATAAGATCCAATCCCTGGTGTCAGCAAGATAAAGTGGTTTATCTGGGTTTCCACCCAGGGGAGAGCTAGCTGCTAGGCCCAGCTGAAAGACAGGGGCTGGCAACCAAGGAGATTACAACAGGAGATAAGGCTCACTGGATTTTCTCTTTGCAAAGCCAGCTGTGCTAAGAACAGTTCTTCACCACAATATACAGCCCCACTAACCTGTGAGAGGGGAGGGAGCCTCCAGCTGCTGGACAAACTGTGGCAGAGGTACTTCAACCTTCTCCTCCTCCGGCCCCCACCTGCTTTTCCGCTTCTTCTTCATAGTGCCTGCAGCAGTAGCTGCAGCTGTCTCATCAGGTGCAGTTGTAGAGGAGGATGATGGTGAAGCTGAGGACAAGGGCAGGGGCAAAGGCAAAGCTGGCAAGCACATAACTGATGGGGATGTCTCAGGGCTGCTCTTCCTTTTCTGACTGGGCTCTTCAGGCAAAGGGGCACTTGCAGGGCTGCTCTTGGCCTTCCGGAACTCCTCCAGCTTGTGCTTGTAGTACTTGTAGGCTCCGCTGTTTGGCTCATATAGAAACCTGTCAAGAAGTCAAAACCAGCAAGGTTAGCTCGAACGGGGCTATGCAGGGGTTGGGTACAGCACAGTTTGGTCAGGGCAATTCTCTGCTGCACTGCTCTTGCACAACCAGCCTTCCCCACGCTTCCCTGCTCTGCAGCACCATCCTGTGTGTGCATGCATGCAATGCAGGGCTCCAAGTGCTTTTGCAAGGTTTCCTTTGGGATCAGGAAGTGCATTTTCCATTCACGAACTATTTCTGCTGCCAAATAAGCACGTTACATTTGTGGAAGTGCAAGATCCTCCTCCCGCATTCACCTGCCTTCTGGAAGATGCATGGGAAAACTGCAAGTGCTCCACAACATGTCAGGTTGCAGTTCCCAAACATTCAGGTCTTACCAGAGGGAATGCCAAACCACTGCCTAAAGAAACTGCTCCCCAGCTCTCTAGTCAAGCTAAAAGCACTGACATTACCAGTCTGCTTGATTAGATCATGATTGCTCCTTCTGTTCCCTGACACGCAAACCCCACTGCTTTATTTGCTATCCCTTCCACAAACAGGCATCTCTGACCTTTTGTGTGAAATAAATCTCCTTGGTCTCTGGAGGAAGAACATGAACAATCCTCAAGCTAGCAGCAACGTGTGAAATGAAACACAAGTCAATACAATGATGGTTACAAACACATTCTCTTTTTGAGCTCACTCCAGTTTCAATTCTTCACCCAGAAATCYTGCTAATTCCCAAGTCCTCTACAATCTTCCCTTTACAGGGGACCAGTATAACTCTTGGTGTAACCTCGCCTCAGGATAGCGTCTGGTCCCACAAGGAAACCTAAGAGATGACAGGCCTTTTCCATCTATCATTGCACAACACACAAGCAAACCCAAACATGGTCTTGCATCCCTCCATTTGAATATCAGCATTAAGGATTGCTCCAGGACCTCAAAGAGGGCAGGATGGGGCCCTCCCTATGGCAAACCTGATGAAATCCTAAGAGAGGAGCGAGTGTTGAACTCGACTGCTCTCAGGTGGGATCACAGCAGGGTTTTAAAGCAAATCCTGGAAGAGCTCAGCTATCAGCACATCTGCCTAATGGAACCCACAACGCAAAGGGAGCACCCCAGAGGGCCAGATGGCAGCCAATAAAGCACCGAGATATGAACAACAGAATCAGGCTTGTTGAGCGCCACTTCACTTCCAGAGAACACATCCAATTGTTTGTAAGAGCAGAAAAATGAAACATGGATGAGACCAAAGGGAGGCATTAAACAACTGTCATTGGGCACTGAAGAGAGCAATTCACATCTGAAAGGCTGAACAAGAGATTCCAAAGGGGGGCCTAACAGACAAGGAATGCTACCTGCATGTTAGTGGGGATGCTGTGCAAAGAGCAACCCAGGAAATTAATTGGGCAGCAGCAGCTGAGTGGTGGCTGGGGGCACACACCAAAACATAGCTACATGGAGAAGCAGAAAAGTTAGAATCGTACTGGTACCTTGCAACAGAAAGCAGGTGAGGAGGGGTGGAAGCTGTACATTGATTTTGGGGARAGCAAATTGATTTCTCTCTTTTTCTATGCCTTGATTTAAACTGTGAAGCTTGAGAACGTTCAAGCGTCAGTGCTACAGAAGTGCACTGTCCTTGGGACTTCAGAGTAATCTCAAGCTTGGCTACAATTTCCCCATAAAAAAGAGCCCTGCAACATTCCAGTGAGCCGCAGGTTTCGTCCTTTACCTGAAAGCATGGTTCTCTCTGTTGTTCTGCACAGCAATAGCTTCCATCTCTGGCCCCCCGGCTGCTATGAACCTGGCCAGTTTCTCTGCAGAGTTCTTTATCTCTTCGTCGTCTGGGGGTGAAACTTTAAGCAGGCTGTCAGTACTGGGCCCAACTCACACAAGCAACAGTCAAAGCCTATCTGGTCTAAGAACCCCAAGAGCAGAATAAGGGCAAAAGGTCCAGTTTAAATTTTAGAAATATTACATAGCAACAGTCATAAGAGTTTAGAGTACAAAAAGCATCATTTTGCACAAGGTTGTACAATGACTTTGTAACCAGAGGAGTGCCCATTGACACAGCAGCTTCCCCTGTGCCAGGAGCAAGATGAGAGCAGATTAACACACAAACCAGCTTCTGTGTCCAAAGGTGGACCCTTGTTTCTGCTGCAGTTTCTGCCCTAGGCAGGGTGACACCTCAGCACTCACAATCATTTCTAGTTAAAGACTTTGCCACTGATGTCCCCAGAAGCAATGGGAAAGCCTTATGAAAGTGGCAAACTTGTACTACTGTCACACTCCTCTGACAGTCATTTGAGGGGAGGCTTGGAGGACAGAGGAAATTCTCCCTGGAATGGTCCCAATCCTCACCTGGAAGAGGTGGCTACTGCAGCCCTCATCCAAAGGCACAGAGAAGCTCTGCTCATTAATATTGCAAGCATACTTAATGTTTATAAAGAGCCAGGCAAATACGTTATTTAGCCATGACAGCCTTATATACCATTTGCTACCTGCACAGTACCAGTGCCAGGACTCCAGAGTGCTGGCACAGRACCAGGATACAGAAGATATAATTATAAGCCATGGCCAAGTCATAACCTTTCCTTGCTTCAATATTCCACACCKGTAAAGCATGGCTAATATTGCTTAGCTTCCAAACTGCTGGATCAGTTAGCTGATATTGGTAACAAGCTCTTTCAGCCTGCAGTCTATTAAACCATGATTTGAGGTGTTCACTCCTCAGCATGACAGCTGAATTGCATGAAGACTCCTTTCCACAGAAAAGGAAGCTGACACAGAAAGGCTGAGGGATTTGCCAGGGCCACGTGAAAGGCCTGAAACAGAGGTTGGGCTGGAATTGATAAAAGCCTGGCCCACAGACCACACTTCACCCCCTCAACAGTTTGTGTCTCAGCACAGTTAACCAGATCCCACTGCTCACACACCTGTGTGTTGGCAGCTCAGCCACTTCTGCTGTTTTCCCACCTGAAAACAGTCCCTTACGTGCAAGGATTTATGTCCCGAGCAGAAAAGAAAAGCTYCAGAGAAGGAAACAACAGCAGAAGTGGCGATTATGGTCAACAAACCAACCACTTCCATTTATATAAATCAAATAAGAACATTTGAGATAAACCACTTCTTCTAACTGCATTTTCAGGGCTGAAACTTTCCAGAACACRCACATTGGAGAATCATTTTAGTTCACTTGAAGTATTTTTGAGAAGTAGAGGGAAAATCTCTTCCAAGAGCCCTTTACACAGAGCATGGGACAGGATGCTGTGGGCTTGGGAAACAACCGGTTTTGGCACTACTTTCATGGTGCTGTTTGATCTCCTGAAATTCAACCGACAGCCAAATCTCCACTCCAAGTGTTTCTAGC
Organism: Aratinga solstitialis; assembly: GCA_902168055.1. Classification (NCBI taxonomy): domain Eukaryota; kingdom Metazoa; phylum Chordata; class Aves; order Psittaciformes; family Psittacidae; genus Aratinga; species Aratinga solstitialis. The sequence continues at coordinate 293,635 of CABHOG010000087.1, read as the reverse complement.
ACAGTCCCAACAAGCAGTTACAGAGAGTGAAGAGGACAAATTGAACGTGTGCAGTTCACACTCTCCAGATCCCACTCAATTACCTTTCGGAAGAGGGGGTGGCCGAAAGTTTTGTTTCTCTTTTCTTATCTCTGCCACTTTCTTTCTGTAGTAAAGGAATTCTCTGCTGTCCTTATTATGCAAAAACCTGGCATGGAGATGGAGGAAAAAAGAACAAAATACGTGCATCAGCAACCACCATACAAATATTGATACTCTGGGATATAAACAGCCCGAACGCAAATAAATACAAATCAGTTACTCTGAACACACTGAAAACGTGGGCWACAAGATCTTCAGCACGTGCAAATACACACAGCTCTAATCTAAGGACTTGCATCCAAATTCTGTGTGTCACTTGAAGGGAAACAAAGAAGTTTCTTCTGATCAAGCAGGGAATTGTCTGTCCCCAGCCACACAACGGCAGAGGAAACAGAAGCAGGTCTGAGATCAAGGCCACRTCCCATGTACTGGACATTCACCAGGCACAGCCAGACCCCCTGGCTGTATCCTGGGTCTGGCTGATCTGCCTCCTCAGCACCTCACTTCCTGCCTCAGTTTCCCCAGCAATTACTAAATAAACCAATTACTTATAACTTAGCCACTCTATCCACAAGGCTCTTTTTCTGCTACAAAGAGAGAGGGTTGTGCTTTGGAAGATAAGAGTTGCAATGACCACACTTACAAAAAGGCTGGTTTATCCTTGTAGCTCTCCATAGCGACCTTCTCTAACCGTGGTCCCCCTTCAGCCACGAACCTAGCCAGCTTTTCCACCAATGCCCGGGTGTCCGCATCCTCTGGGGGTAAAACTTTAAGCAGCTGTCAGTACTGGGGTTCAACTCACACACCAAACAGGCAACAGGTACATTACTTCTAAGAACCATGGAGGCAGACAAAAGTAGAACGGGAATGGGAAGAGAAAGGATAAAATGGGGGATCCAGTCTTACACAGCTGTACAACTTACAACCCCCAGCTTACTGTCAGTCTCCTCTAGCAGAAAGTTCATGTCGTGTCTATCTAAGCCTCACATTTGGATGCTCACAGTTGAGGGTACAATTTGAACTGCAACATCATTTGATTCTGATAATTCCACTCCATATAAAACACAATGGGGAGGAACAGGGATTTGACTTTAACCACCACATTACTCATCATTACAGATTCCACTTCCTAAGACATCGCTCTGTACCCAGCTACCAGAGGCAGATTGTGGAGCTGGAGCATGTGGCTCTTCCTACTGGCATATGCCCATGTCTCTACTCTTGCTTGGAGGGAATCCCACTGGAGAGAAGAGGAGAGCTTAGTCTCCAAGAAACCGTATTTTGGCTTCTGTGTCAAGGCAGAAATGCACCGACAGTGGTTATAGAATAGATGCAGGACAAATCCAATGGGAACTAAGCACAGAATTAAGGGTCCATAATCCATCTTTGTTCACTGCAGCCACATTCCTGCAGTGCATTTCATGCTTAAGTTCACACTTGCCAAGATGATGCTCTTAGAAATCCCACCAGAAAAGGCTGGATATAGTTTTGTAACCATTGAACGAAATAAATGATGACACAAAGCTCAGTGTGACTTATTTAGCAACTCCAATCTCATTTTATACTTGATTAATACACACAAATGAAATGCAGATTAATAAGCAAATGTGCCCCTGGGCTTCCAGGCCCTGGGTTAGCCAGATCAAGTTGGTTATTTAAATGCTGCAACATTCCTCACTGCTTTTCTATCCTGCTTCAAGCAGGCAGGACCTAAAGGGGAGATTTTCTAATGGAAATTTGGAAAGAGGCAGAAACTCTGATTTCAGTTCTGTGCCTCCCATATCATCTTATTGTTTAACATACACAGCTTCCCCCCTCTACRCCACCACTCCCAAACTCTTCATTTTCTATCATTAAAAAGGCTAAAGCTCCATTTTCAAGACAAGCATTATGTGTATTGTCTAGAGAGATCAGCAACAGGCATAATAAATGTCAGTTGTACCAAAGCAGAATTCTTATGATGAGCAAGCAATCGAGTTCCATCAGGAGTAAACCATCTTTTGTCTCTACAGGTGATTTTCACACAGGTGGTGAAGCACTTGCCCTGGTAACCCAGAGAAAACCCATCTTTCTAGGCACAAACCCAATCTAACTATGGCAAATGATCCCTCTCCCATCTCAAGCTCAGGCTGGATCAGGAATACCTCCCAGCATTCAGTCCTCAGCTTCTTTGCTGAAGCTTCAGAGGAGCCCCCCAGCATTAACTGCTGTCATTTCCATTTGACGATGCAGAAGTCAGCACAGAGGAACTGTGCTGGAAATACCACCCCACAGCATGAGRAAAAACCCTCCTCCATTGAAGGAATGCTGTTCCCACACTCCACTCCTAGCACTAGGGTGAGCTGCACCTCAAAGCAAGGCAGAGCACAAGGTGTTATTTACCTTTAATTTCCAACCACTGCTCATAATCTTCCTCCTCATCTTCATCTGGCGACTGAAAGACACTGTGGCGGGCAGTGCCTGGGGTCTGTCTGGGCTGGGAGGAGCTCCGTGCTTGGTGCAGCATGCTGCTCAGGACCTGCCCGGCCCGCTTCCCAAACAGCCCAGGCTTCTTCCCGGCATTTGCTGCTGAAGCAGTTGCCGAGCTCTCAGTAGAACTCGGGGGAGTTTCTTAGAAAAGAATGAGGGGAAAATAATTCCTGTGCATCCTTTAAGCTCAGGTTAGAAACAACATCTCAGGCAGTGACAGAGCTGCAACAGGCTGTTATTTTCAGAGTAGGTTAAAGACACTGGCAAAAGCTGCAGGATAAAACGAAAGCTGGGATGGTGTTTTACACAGCGAGGTTCAAGCCAGCAGTGCTGCTTCTTTAAAGCAAGCAGAGTGGGCAAACCTCCCTATCACGTCTCTGTAAGCCAAATTTGAAGGGGTCATGACTGCTTTAGAACTTACTCCTACTGGTAACAGCTCATAGCAGGGTTTTTAAAGTGAACATACATGGAGGCAGCTCACACAAAGCTGGGATCATCAAGAGAAGGAAGACCTCCTGTTGCTCAGAAGTTGACCTACCAGTACTTGACTTTTCCTTCTGCAGCTTGAGAAACTGCTGGAGGAAACTGCCATCATTAACAAACTTGTTGGAAACAGAGGCTTCATTCTCAGTACCGTCATCTCTGAGTAGAAAAAGAAAAGCAGGTGATGGTGCTCATCATCCTCCCCAGCCCCCCTCACACAGAAACACCCGCCACCACCAACCTCATCTAACGTGGAGAAGACATCAAACTTCCTAAAAGCACAGACCTGTTCGGCTTGCTGCTTACAGCACTCACCCACACTCTCCACCTGACTTAGTTCCTACTGTGCTGAAACAGGATTTCTRCTTGCCCCTGGGAAGCATTTAACCAGAAACTGCACCAACTCTTTGCGGTAATGAGCGTAAGAGAGAGAAAAATAGGAAGCGGAAGGAAAACGCAGTAATACCGTATTAAAACCACGACTGCTGTTAGCACATAGCCATTCTTGCCTTGCCAGACCTACAGTACAAGTACCCTATTCTAACCTTTACTTAATCCCCAGTTTCACCTCTCTCAGTATTCACCCCTAAGTGCAAGAGCTTTGCAAAGCTTCTCTCTTCAGCTCCATCTCTCACACACGCCCCTTTCACGCCAGCAAAGCTCCCAGCACCGCAATGCCCACGTACTCTCCGAGCAGAGGGATGCTCGGGCACTTTTGCCTCGCCTGCTGCTCAAGCCTGGCCTCGATTTCCTTCTTTTTCTGCGCTATCAACTCCTCCTGGTGCAGAAGATTCACGTTTGTCTTGGCAGATTTCGACTGCGCGACCCCAAACCAGCGGCTCGCCTTCCCTAGGGCAGAAGGAAGGGCCGGAATGAGCGCTGAGGGGCTCGGGACCGCCTGGAGGCGCCGCAGCCACAGGCGGAGGGCGGGGAGCGAGAACTGCCATAGACACCCCCCGTACACACGGGCCCGCTCCGCTCTCCACCCCGCGCACACACAGCGGCCCCCTCCCACGGACCCCGGCGCCACCAGCGGTGGGGGGAGCGCTGCGGGCGGGGGGAGCCCCGGGGCGAGGAGCGGGGGGAGCCCGGGGGGAGGAGCGGGGGGAGCCGCGGGGGGAGCCCCGGGGGGAGCCGCGGGGGGAGCCCCGGGGGGAGGAGCGGGGGGAGCCGCGGGGGGAGCCCCGGGGGGAGGAGCGGGGGGAGCCCGGGGGGAGCCCCGGGGGGAGCGGGGCGAGGAGCGCGGGGAGCCCCGGGGGGAGGAGCGGGGGGAGCCGCGGGGGGAGCCCCGGGAGGAGCCCCGGGGGGAGCCCCGGGGGGAGGAGCGGCTGCGGCCCGCGCGGTACCTGACACATCCCTGGGGTTGTCCATTTTGGAGCTCCCGTCCCGCAATGCACCGCGGCGGACGGGGTAGGCGGGGCAACGCTGCTCTGCCGCGGAGGCCTCTGGGAGGTGTAGTCCAACATTTGCAGCAGCGCCGCCCTGAGGCCGCGGGCCTGACTACGACTCCCATGAGGCCTTGCGCCCCACGCCATCCCCCGGCGGGGCGGACTCCATGTCCCGGCGGCCCCCGCGCGCCGCTCTCCTCCCCCGCCCCTCCCCCCCGCCCGTGTTGTCGCGGCGGCCCTGAGATGGCGGCGGTGGCGGCGGGCGCGGCGGCCCCTCAGCAGCAGCCGCCGCCTCAGCAGCAGCCGCAGCCGGCGGCGGGAGGCGCTGCGGGCTCGGGGGAGGCGGGCGGCGGCGGAGGTGGCGGCGGGGGGGCCGCCGCCGGAGGAGGAGGAGGAGGAGGAGGAGGGGGAGGAGGTGGAGGAGGAGGAGGAGGAGGAGGAGGAGGAGGAGGAGGTAGTGGCGGCGGTGGCGGCGGCGGCGGTGCTGGGCCCGCACCGGGGTCGGGGGGCGGCGGCGCGGCGGGCGGAGAGTCGTGGTACCTGGCGCTGCTGGGCCTGGCCGAGCACTTCCGCACGTCCAGCCCCCCCAAGGTGCGGCTGTGCGTGCACTGCCTGCAGGCCGTGCTGCCCCGCAAGCCCCCCGCCCGCATGGAGGCCCGCACCCACCTCCAGCTCGGCTCTGTCCTCTACCACCACACCCGCAACGGCGACCAGGCCCGCGGGCACCTGGAGAAGGCGGTGAGCCCGGGGCCGGGGGGGGCGGCCGCGGAGGGGCCCTGTCAGCGGGGCCGGCCCGGGGGGTGCAGACTAACCCGCTGTCTTCTCTTGCAGTGGTTGATATCGCAGCAAGTATCCTTCTCCTGGCCGCTCTCACCGCAGCAGAGCGCATCACCGCAGTGCCCGGCCCTGGGCACGGGGAGCTGGCTGTGGGGTTCAGCTCCTTCCCAGGCGGGTGCCGCTTTCCTCACGCGTGCATTCGGCTGAGGGGCTGTGGACGTTGGGCTGGGGGTGTTTTCCAGGCTGTGTTTTGTATTCACTTAACTCTGCTGCTGCTAGATCCCCCAGTTTGAAGACGTTAAGTTTGAGGCAGCCAGCCTTCTGTCCGAGCTGTACTGTCAGGAGGTGAGTGGTGCTCTCGGTTGTCCTGGGGCTGCAGGGCTGTGTTGAAGCTGTCTTTGGGCTTGGAGTTAGTGTGTTGCTGGTAGTAATAGGGTTTATTCAGCTACAGGGAATAGACTGAGCCTCAAAGTGTGAACCTGAAGTTGTGGTCTTTCTGATTGTGAAAGTTGCTGCTGGAATTGCAGTGCACTGCAGAGGAAGTTTCCTTAGCCAAAGGATTTCTTTAGCCCTTATTTAGACAAAGGCTCATCTGGGGTGGGGAAGGTAAATGGTTTTCATCAGGCTTTTGCTGTGTTCTCAGGCTATTTTTATTCTTTTTTTTTTCTCTAGAAAACCCTGAACTTGTCTTTACTTCCGTTAAAGCAAACATTTGCCTTTGCTYTGCCATGCAGGGAGAAAGCCCAGGTCAGAATAATGGCCAGAGCTGTTAAATAGAGAAGCCTTTTGAACATGCTTTGGGGCCAGTGTAAATGCATGTCTTTCGTACCTGGGCTTTCTTCCTTTTGACATCCTAAGGATCAGCACAGAATATGATGAGTTGGGAAGTTGCTGTTGTTAGTGAGGATGTTCCCAGCAGCCTGGTTTTTGTGTTGACTTGGGGGGGGGGGTTGTGTTTCTGTTTCAGAATTCAGTGGATACAGCAAAACCTCTGTTGAGGAAAGCCATCCAGATCTCCCAGCAGACCCCGTACTGGCACTGCAGATTGCTTTTTCAGCTTGCAGTAAGTGGTGTAGAGTGATGAAGCTGTTACTGCAGCACTGGGACTGCGGAAAAAGGGCTAGAAAATAGCCATATTTCCCTTAAAAAGAGCTTGGATGCCCCCAGCACCTCCCTGTTGTAAATGGAGAGACAGACAAAATTCATAAGGCTGACATATTAGTGGGCTTCAGGTTGCATCCAGGTCACTTTTTACTTGCTGAAGGCAGATGGGGGGAGAAAGCAGCAAGAATCACTCCTTGGGCACTAGAACACAGGTATTTGGAGGTGGATCAAAATCAAATCCACCTTATGGCTTGCAGGAAGGACAAATGTTCCCCTAAAACCTGCTGGAATTGGAGTTTGCCAACCTGGAGTGTTTGATTATGTTTCAGGTAATTAGTGGGCAGGGATGAGATGAGGAGAGCAGCTGGTGCAGAGGCCTCTGAGCAATGTTACTCTTCCTGTTCTGTAATGTGCTCTGAGTGTGGCTTCAGCTGCACAGGTTGGACCATCTTCACTTGTAGGAGCAAACTGGTGCCTGTTGGGATTTTGGGGGTTTAATGCTTCTTCCAGTCCTCAGCTGCGTAACTGCTCTTCAAAGTGCTGCTTTTCCCAAGTGCTCCAGTGGGTGGGAAGCACATCCCGAGTTAACTGAGCAGCAGGAAGAGCAGATGACTCCTGAAGAACAACCCCTGTTTTTCCAGGTTATGCCTCTTCTCTGCTCCTAAGGAGCCTCAAGGTGTTTAGCACAGCAGTTGAGGGAGTTGACTGCTCTTTACAGTTCTGTGCAGTGGAGGGTGGGTTAGGAACCAATCTGATCTTTGAAGGCTGTCTTAGCAGTCACCCGGACTTGTCTTTGCCACCTTCCTGAGAAGCTTAAACAAGCAGGCCAAGTCTGAAAATGAATTGCTAAGCTCCTTTGTGTAGCTCAGGAACAGTGAATTCTTTTCCTATTGGTTAAAGAACAAATGCTTGCTTTGCCTGAGTACTCAGAGGAAGCTCAAGTGATTTTCTCAGTACCTTCCTCCAAAAGAGGGACCTTCCTTGAGGCTTCATATTCTTTGCTATATTCTGGGTGCTGTTTCCTCCCTGGCCTTTGCTTGACTGCAGAGGCCTTGGTGCCTCTTGTGCAGCTCTGTGGCTCCTACCCGAGCTTGGAGCATGTAGAAAAGTTGGCAGGCAGGAAGGGTGGGAGGTGCTGTGGCATCAGCCTCAGCCTTTCTCTGCCCTTCTTCCTGCTGGAAAACACCCTCCGTTGTTCCAGTTGTTCCAGTGGAACAGTCCACAGTTGTGTTGGAGCTCTTTGGATCTGACCTGCACATGATTATAATGAATTACAACAGCTTGGTGTGGTATGAAACGGGGCTGAGGCGTTTTCTTTGGCCTGGGGTAATGATTGGACTTGATGATCTTAAAAGTCTTTTCCAACCTGATTAATTCCATGATTCTATGTTATAACCTCTTTTTGGAGAATACCAGGTGCTCCTGGAAAATGCCTCTAAAACCAGATCATGCATTCAACAAGTACCAGTTTAGTGCCTGTCACCTGTAAAGCGCAGGAGGAGCTACATTTGTACCTGCTGCTTGTCAGGTTCCCAAGGAGCATGCTGGTCTCTTACGGCCTCTCTTCATTTCAGCAACTACACACACTTGAAAAAGATTTAGTATCTGCGTGTGACCTCCTCGGTGTTGGAGCAGAGTACGCCCGGGTGGTGGGCTCAGAGTACACCAGGTGAGCTCCAGGGATGTTTTACCCTTCCCACAGGAAAGATTTGGTTTCCTCTATTTTTTTATTTGGAGATCTTCAGGTTTTATTTAGAGATGTGATTCCTTGGGGGGGGGGGATAATGGCTGTGATTGAACTGTGCCATCTTGCTTTTAAACCTGCTTTCTGGGGCAGGTTCCTCAACGCTCTTTTGTCTGTCGTATCTGAGGGGGAGAATGGCAGATTTGTGGGGTTTTCCTCGGGGTTTCTGTGGGCAGTTGTGGTTTGAGGAGCTGTTTCTATTAAGTTTGTTCTGTTTCATTTCAGAGCACTGTTCCTGCTAAGCAAGGGCATGGTAAGTTGGATGCACTATTTACTTAGTTAACTAACCTAATGCAGAGAGCTGCAGAATGCAGAGAAACCAATTGTTTTAAGGTATTTGCATGCTTACACGTGCTTTAGCTATTCTGTTTTGTTCATGTGAGCAAGCCCGGTATTAAAACACATCCGGGATAAGCCTGAAGCCTGCAGGATTCTGGGGAGCTTTTTGTGAATAGCTTTGCCTTTTATTTGCTTTTCTCCTTCACGACGGCAAAGAATTTTCACCAAGGAGAAAGCAACTGCCGATGGTCACTGGAGCCCTTGTAACTTGGGCTGAAGGGATCTGGCTGTGTGAAAAGGCTGGTGCTGTTACAAGATGGCTTTGAGTCTGGTTTTGTCTTCAGGAGACCAGTGTACCCAGGGCTCTGCTGTGGTTTTCAAGTGTTTAAACCATTTTGCACGAAAAGAGTGATTTCTTTTTTCCTGTTCAATTACAGCTCCTTCTAATGGAACGGAAGCTGCAGGAGGTGCACCCACTCCTTACCCTTTGTGGACAGATAGTTGAAAACTGGCAAGGAAACCCCATACAGAAAGAGTCATTACGGGTCTTCTTCCTAGTTCTGCAGGTCACACATTACCTGGACGCTGGGCAGGTACGTGGGAGTTGTGCTTCTTCCAGTTCCAGTGTGAAAACTGGGGAACAAATACTGCCCCAGGAGTAAGTGAGCTGGTTTGGGGGGATGAAATGAGGAGGAAAGCAGTGGCATTCTTTTCTTCTTCCTGGAGGAAAGATTTGCTGTGATGCACTTAGAACCACAATGGCTGCTGTCACTTCCGTGGGATGCTGGTGGAGAGAACAGCCTTTGTGTCTGAATATGAAAGATATTTTGAGAGTCTGTGGGTTGATGGGCAAACAAGAAGGGCTGATTTGGGTGAGATGATCTAGGGTGAGCCTCCCTCCCCATGGCAGGGGGTTGGAACTAGATGAACTCAAGGTTCTTTCAAACCCAAACCATTCTACGGTTCTATGCTTGTTGTTAATCCTGGAAGTAGGCACTGGTGGGACTTACGCGTGGTCTCATTTCCTGAATTTGGGGGTTATTCGTTGCCTGGCAAGTTTTCCCAAGCAAGGAAGCAGTGAAACCTGAGGGCTGCAGCAGGTGCATGTGATGTGACTCCTGTCCTGCAGGTGAAGAGCGTGAAGCCGTGCCTGAAGCAGCTGCAGCAGTGCATCCAGACCATCTCCACTCTGCACGACGATGAGATCCTGCCCAGCAACCCCGCTGACCTCTTCCACTGGCTGCCCAAGGAGCACATGTGTGTGCTGGTCTACTTGGTGAGGAGCTCTTTCCTTACTTAATGTGTATTATCAGTAATGAGGGATTGATTCAGGGTTGCTTGGAGCCAGTGTAACGTCCAGACCATGTGCTGCTGTATATTCCACTGGCAGTTTGATTCTGCCACAGTAGCTGGAGACTGTTGCTCTCAGTGCTCTCAGTGCTTGAATATGCTGTGCAAGAAGCCTGGGGATTGGAATGGAACTTTATTCAGATCCAGATTGTAGAATCAGGTTATTGATTCAGATGAGGTGGACCTGTGTTGTCTTAGTTTTACCACCCCAGTGACAGTCTTGACTTCAGGTTCTTGTAACTAGTCCTCCTGCTTCTTGAATATGATTAAAATCTGAAATGTGTCACTTTTAAGTGAGTTTAAAAAGTTGGTGGCTGAGGCGTTTGGGGAACTTCCAAGACCTTTGCAAAGATCATTCCTTGTAACCTCTCCTATGTTTTCTGGCAGGTGACAGTGATGCATTCCATGCAAGCAGGGTACCTGGAGAAGGCTCAGAAGTACACAGACAAAGCACTCATGCAGCTAGAGAAGCTAAAAAGTAAGGTTAAGGCTTATAATTCTGCAAGATTCCATTCCTTGCTAATTTAAATTAAAAGAAGAGCACAGAAACCTTATTTAGCTCTCTGGGACAGCTCTCTCTTATCTGTGTCTGCTGCATCACAAGACTTCACTCTGGTTTATAACTGGATGGTTACTTTGGGTACAGAAATCAAGTTTTGGGGGGTCTATTGCAACTCAGTAAATTGGGCTGTAGGTGTGGGACAAGGTGTTAATATTGTCTTAACCTCACTTACTGAGTTCCTTTTGTTTCCTTTCCAGTGCTGGACTGCAGTCCTATCTTGTCATCATTCCAAGTGATCTTGTTGGAACACATTATCATGTGTCGGCTTGTCACGGGACACAAAGCCACAGCGTTGCAGGAGGTAAAGGGGGTGTCAGCATTGCGCTGGCTGTGGATGGAAGCTGTGATAGCTTGTAAAACGTGGGAATCTCAGTGTTGAGGAGGATACTTGGCCTCAGATAGGGATTCCAGCAATATTAAACTGACAGGTGCTTTCAGGCGTGATGGTGCTCTGGCAACTGCGACTCTGAAGTCATGGAATTAGCCTCCTCTTTCATATCTCCTTTAAGAACACTTTGGAGTCAACACCTATGGGTGCCTCCAGCTTCTTGATCGTACCTTGCAGTTTGACTCTGTATCTTTTCCCTTAGCTCTTCGTTTCCTGTTCTTTCCAAGCATTTCTCAGCTTTGAAGGTTCCTTGCCTTTCTGTTCTTTTCCTCCTCTCACATAGTGTGGGGGGAAGGAAGTGTTCATTAATGCAAGAACTGTGCTGCTTTTCCAGGATTTTAAAATCCTGGCTATGCATCCCTTACTTTGAGGAAATGCTGCTGGATCGCCTCAACCTCTGTGTCAGCTGCCTCTTGAGTGCACTTGTGGCGTGGGGGAAATTCATCTGCTAAAAGAGCAGTCACTGGTTCCGGCTCATGAAGCTCCTACCCTATGAAAGACCCTTGTTCCAGCTTTTCTGTTGTGTTCCAGCTCCCATTCCCTGTGTGGCAGCAGAAATCTTGACTGGCTTTGCAGGTGGAGCCACCATATGGTGGAGCTGCTGCAAAGCAAAGAATCTTGTGGAACACAGGTGGAGCAGCGTGTGCCTGGGCCCAGGAGCATGACCTGAGTCTTGAAATGATCCCTGCCACATCCTGTGGCACGTGTGACACAAGCAGATGGATTTTGGGCTTAAAATGAGATAGAGAAAAGTATCTTAAATCCTTCTTTTTCTGCTACCAGATTTCCCAGGTGTGCCAGCTCTGCCAGCAGTCGCCCAGGCTGTTCTCCAACCACGCTGCCCAGCTGCACACCCTCTTGGTAAGTGGCTGTGATTAGGGGTAAACTCTTTACTCTTTGGAAGACCCTACCCAAGACTCCTCACCAGGAGCTAAGGAGCCTGTGGTGATGCAGCCACTGAGAGCTCCTGCTGAGCAGTGGGGCTGCCTTGGCCAGTCCTGCTCTGGGGACTCACACCTGAGTTGTTGAAGCCTATCAAGGGCTTAAATCTTAAAGTAAGTGAACCATATCCTGGGCTGCATCAAAAGGAGTGTGACCAGCAGGTCGAGGGAGGTGATCCTGCCCCTCTACTTTGCTCTTGCGAGACCTCACTTGAAATACTGTGTGCAGTTCTGGTGTCCTCAACATCAAAAGGACATGGAACTGTTGGAACAAGTCCAGAGGAGGCCACGAGGATGATCAGGGGACTGGAGCACCTCCCGTATGAAGMTAGGMTGAGAAAGTTGRGGCTGTTCAGCCTGGAGAAGAGAAGGCTGCGTGGAGACCTCATAGCAGCCTTCCAATATCTGAAGGGGGCTTATAGGGATGCTGGGGAGGGACTCTTCATGAGGGACTGTAGTGATAGGACAAGGGGCAACGGGTTCAAACTTAAACAGGGGAAGTTTAGATTGGATATGAGGAAGAAATTCTTTCCTGTGCGGGTGGTGAGGCACTGGAATGGGTTGCCCAGGGAAGTTGTGAATGCTCCATCGCTGGCAGTGTTCAAGGCCGGGTTGAACAGAGCCTTGGGTGGCATGGTTTAGTGGGAGGTGTCCCTGCCCATGGCAGAGGAGTTGGAACTGGATGATCTTAAGGTCCTTTCCAGCCCTAACTCTTCTGTGATTCTATGCTGTGTAGTATAATAGTAAGCATACAAGGTGAATACACGAGGACTCTACTGTGCACATTGGAGACAGTATGTTGTGGGAACTGTGTAAAGGGGAGAATTTATGTTTGTGTATTATGGGAAATTGAGGGTTGGGGGGGGGGGGGGGGGGAGTGTTACAGGAACACACCAGTTTGAAGGACTTTGTGTATTTTTGCTCAGATCCAAACAAAACTAAGAGCTGTTGGTTACCTTTATTCCTGCTGATCCCTGGGGTTGCTGTGGCTTTGTGGGGGCCTTTCCTCTTTGCGTTCTTATGTTACCTTAGAAACACCGTGTCTTCTGCAGGGGCTCTACTGCATCTCTGTGAATTGCATGGACAATGCAGAAGCACAGTTTACTACAGCACTGAGGGTAAGGTGTTCTTCCCAAACTATTTCCTTAGGGGTGCTGCAGTTGTGGGGGTCACTGAGCAGTTGAGGCTGGAAGGGAAACCTGGAGACTGTCTCAGTTGCATTAGTTTGGGGGGGGTCTTTTTGTGCCAATAGAAATTCAGGTCAGGAGATGGCAAAATATCAGCCACCAAACCTGTGCTTTTGATGGGTGAGTAAATCCTAAGTGAGGTGCTGAAGGCTTTGACTGTGCTGTTGGTATCTTGTTTGTTTTAGCTCACTACACATCAAGAACTGTGGGCATTTATTGTGACCAACTTAGCCAGTGTGTACATCAGGGAAGGCAACCGGCACCAAGAGGTGAGCTGCTTCCTGACTCCTCTTCTAAACACCAGCACTTCATTGGAGGTTGCTGCTGCCCTGCTGGGATTAGCCTTTTCCTCCAAGCGTGCTGCAGGGCAGTGCCTTGTCCAGCCAGGCAGCTCCTGCTTCATTCAGCCTCTTTGCTTCAGGTTCCATCTGTGCAGGGGGTTTATGAGATGACACAAACCCCAGCAAGGTTGAACAAACAGCCAGGAATAGGAATGAGCACGTGTGTGTGTGTGTGGTGCTTCAGTGCTGTGCCTGAAGCCGCAGTAACACCGTGCTCCAGCTGCCGCATCCCTCAGCAGGGAGTTCGCAGGAGCACACTTGCAGGTTTCTTGTGAAGAGGCTGTGAATGGTGCTCTAATTCTTCACCTAACACACAGAACCCCTCAGAGAGCAAAGCTGAGAATGAAATACTCTGAGTTTCTTAGTTGATTCATGGTTTAAATTCAGGATCAAACCTGATGAAGCATTTGTGGGGCTCTTGAGCAGCTCAGCTCTGACAGGTACAAGTTTCCTGAGGAAATGTTAACATTGTCCATAGAGTTCTGTAGAGTCAGGGAAAGCCTATTTTGTATAAAACTTGGGTTTAGGATCAAAATGGGGGTGAAAACTCTTCATATTGGTATGTCTGTGTTATGACCAAAGCAGTGCAAGTGAACTGTGAGTGTGTGTGTGGTATCTCAGCCTGGCTATGTGAGAAATGCTGATTATCTTTTTATTCTCCTTCCCACTTTGCAGCTTTACAGCTTATTGGAAAGGATAAATCCAGACCATAGTTTTCCTGTGAGGTGAGAATTCCAGAAGCTCTCTCCATGCTGCTGTTGTGTTGGGGATGCTGATACTGGATTTATAATAGGCTGTTTGAAAAGCAAACTAAATCATCAACTTCTTTTGAAGGCAGAAGCTCTGCCCACGTGTTAAATGCAATGTTTTATTCGGAGGTTGGATTGTTGGGCAATTCCAAGGAATCTGGTGTGTGCTGCATTGATCCCGGTGCAGCACCTGGATTCCAACATCTTGCTTTATCCCTAGCTCTCACTGCCTTCGGGCAGCAGCTTTCTACATCCGAGGTCTCTTCTCCTTCTTCCAAGGAAGATACAATGAGGCAAAGTGAGTATGAAAGGGTGGGGATTGCAAAATGGAGACATGGAATCCAGCTGGTTCAGATCAAACTAACCCCCTGAGGCCTCCCTTGCAAGCCTGCAGCTCTTTCTCCCTGGGAATTTGGGCACCTTCTGTTTTACCTGGGAGGAAGTGTCAGGGAGCTGTTGGGTTTAGATCCCTCTCGTGCTCCCTCTGCAGCAGCACACAGCAAACCTCTCCAAAGGAGGACTCTGTTACCACTCAGTTTTGCTAAATAAAAGGTGAGGTTTGGGAATGAAGCCCTTTGTTTAAGGTCACCTGCAGCACAGGGTTAGGCCTGAGTGCTAATATTTGCTGGCTGGATTCATTTGGTTCTTAATAAAGCTTCTTAGAGACTGGAGGGAAAGGAGAGGCTTTAAACTCCTCTTTTTGCTCTGGTTTAAGGCGATTCTTGCGAGAGACATTGAAAATGTCCAATGCAGAAGACTTGAACCGACTGACAGCGTGTTCCCTCGTGCTCCTGGGCCACATATTCTATGTGCTGGGGAATCACAGGGTAAGTCTCTGCTATTGCCATGTGAACGTTCCACTTGTCACTTGCCAACAGGACCTGTTGTGAAATGAGTGTTGTTTTAAGGATGCTTGTTTAGTGGTGTCCCACCAACAGTTGGCAGCTTGTTGAAGTACATGATTCCAGAGCTCTGTGGTTAATAACACTTGCACAGAGTTAAAGGTTTTCTACCAATGTGTGTTTCTGTAATGCCTGAAATCACTTGAAGAAAAGAGCTGAATAAAGGACAAATACCATGGTTCAGCTGGATTGCTTGGGAAGGAATTGTTGGGAACAAGCTCCGTAATTCTCCCTGTGGAATGTATGAAGTGTTTCTGTTATTTTCTGCAATGCCTAGGCCAGGGCAGAATTCCAGACACCTTTAGATACAATGTGTTTGGGTTATTGTCCCATTCAGGGCTTTTCCTTGTTAGTTAGTTAGTTAGTTACATGGCAGTGGTCAAAGTAGATACGTTTTGTCACAAATGTAACATCTCCAGGTGAGGTCTGTTTGCAAGAGGGGACGCACATCATTCCTACGCATTTCGTTTTGCTATCTGCTCTTCCCTAGGAAAGCAACAACATGGTGGTGCCAGCCATGCAGCTTGCCAGCAAGATCCCAGACATGTCCGTGCAGCTCTGGTCCTCAGCTCTGCTGAGAGGTAAGGTGGGAGAAGGTTTGAACTCCAAAAAAGCGAAGAGCCTGGGGCTGGACGGTTGTGGTGCTGCCAGCACCTGAGTGAGTGCTGCTGCAGCCCTGCTCTGTGCCTCTGGCAATGCTGTCAATACCAGGGAGGGATTTGGGGGCCTGGAGGACCCCTGGGGTGAGAAGGCTGCAGCATCCCCATGCTGCAGCAGTTGGGTTTCTCCTGCTGTCGCTGGATGGCAGTTTGTGATGCTAAGACCTGAATGGGTGCCCCTTGGAAAAGGGCTCCATTGGCACTGGTGCTGCTCTGCTTTTCTTTGCAGTTCCAGGTGGAATAAACCTTTCACTTAGGCTTTGCCTCTGTTTATGAGCTTGATTCAACAACAGAGACTCCTACAGTGGTTGGACTCGATGAGTTTAAAGGTCTTCTCTGACCTAAACAGTTCCATGGTTCTATACTTCATATGTAAATATTGTTTCCTGTGATCCAGGCTGGCCCCAGGATGCTTTGTTCAAATATTGACCAGTGTCTTGGCAGACTGTCAGCATTAATGCTGCAAGTGATTTGCTCTCAGTAGAAAATACAGCAGCAACTCTATCCTTTACCCCACAGCTTCAGTGTGTATGAAACTGCCATGTTCACCCTGCTCAGTGCTGAGCACTGTGGGCCATGCTTATTTGCTGCTTTGCTCTTGCCTTTGCTACAAAACTGCTTCCAGGCAATTGATTGGTCTTTTGTTACTCATGTTCAAGTGGTAGTTCTCCTACAAAACAGCCAAGAGTCCAGTTTGAGCCTGCTGTGGCTGAAACCTCCCCCCATGGACCTCTGGGTGTATCCAGTAGCCTGGGAGCAGCAAGAGGCAGTTTCTGCTTTGGTATTTCCAAAGGTCTTCTCTGGAGCTACCTTCTCTTGAAGAAAAGGTGCCTAATGAGGAGTAACAGGACACAACCACACTTCCATCCATGGGAAGTGCAGCAGCTCAGCCCTTGCCATGCTGTGCTGCTCATCACTGATACCTAAACCATGCCTGATCCTTAGTAGGTTTCTAGTCTGAAACCTGCTTGAACTGATAACTGTGAGTAAACCTCCCGGAGAACAAGACTCGAGGAGCAGCTTTCCGTGTATGCAGAGCAGGAGGGGGCTGTGGTTCCCTGAAGGCAAGGATTTGCATGGAAAAGTGGAGCTGTAGAGGGAAACCTGCAAGCCTGTCCCGTTCCCGCTAGATGGGGCTGGAAGCTAAAAAGCCAAATGCAAACTGCTCTTGGGTTTTTACTGGGGTGTGAGGCGTTTGCTGCCTCCTTTTAGAGCTCCTCAAATGATATATTTAATAGTTGGAAGCTGAAATAGCATCAAAAAAGGGCAGGCTCCGTGTTCCCCTGCTTCTCGTGGAGGTTTTCACTTGATCTGACTTGAGGATATGATTCAGTCATCATCGAGAGGGAAGAGTCTCCTCCGACCAGGGGAGGCCAGTTGGGGGCAGGTGTTTCGAGGTGAACACACACTGCTCCTGTCTTCCAGACCTGAACAAGGCCTGTGGGAACGCCATGGATGCCCATGAGGCAGCACAGATGCACCAGAACTTCTCCCAGCAGCTCCTGCAGGACCACATTGAAGCGTGCAGCCTTCCTGAGCACAACCTCATCACGGTAAGCGAGCTTCCTCTGGCAGCCGGGAGTGGTCTGGAGGCAGAACAACCCCCTTTGCTTGCTTTTCCTGTCCCTTTCCCCCGCGGAGCATGCTTCTGAGTTGCCAAAATTCAACCTACTTCCTAGTACTTCAAGAGGAGTGAGAACAGAAAGAGGAAGTGTGGCTCAGTTGGGGCATTGTTATGAAGGTACTTGGTGGGGAAGGTCTTTGTTTCTTAGTAGTGTTTCCTTGATACACCAGAACTTATGGTTTTTAACGGCTTTTGTAGCAGGTAGCCTCTTCATTTTGGCGGCTACTTCTGAAAGACACTTAAAGTGTTCTCAGGTTTAGGTTTGGTGTTCAGGTGATCCAGTCTGCCTGTGCTGGGGAATGCTTTGTTGTGTGTTGCTGAAAGTATGTTTCCTGCTGCTACTTCAGCATTCTAAGTTGGGGTTTTGGCTTTTTTGACTTCTCTCTGAATCTGGATTTCCAGTTAACACCATGAGATATCTGCAAAGCCACTGCCTTAAGGATTCTTTGCATTTCAGCTGTTGAATTCCTTCCTGTCAGAAACATCTGTAACACCGGCTTTAAAATACAGAATGGTTTCTAACTGGGCAATGGTATAAGGCAGTTTACTGCTGTGAACTGAAATCATGTCCAGTTATGAGAGATGGGAGGAAGTTGTTGTCTTCTGGGGAGAAGAAAGCGGGGGGAAAGGCTAATAGGAAGATGCTGCATGTTGACTTTGCCTGCAAAGGGATCCTGAGACATGTAGGAATGAGGGTGCTTCTTATTGGTGCGAGTCATCTCTACCTGTAAGGGCAGGAAATGCTTTCACTCCATCACCTCTGGCCCTGGATTCAGCATGGGAGGTTTGGAATGACGGGCATGTGGAGTGGCTCCCAAAGCAACACTTTGGGATGGGAGCTCTGAAAACAAAGTCAAACCTGATCATCAACTTCTCCTGCTAAAGGCTCTCATTACCTGGAGGCAGTGGATGGCTCTGGCCTGGCCTGGTCCCTCCCCAGGCAGTGGCTGTAGGGTTTTCATGCTCTTTGTTGTCTTGCAGTGGACAGATGGACCACCTCCTGTACAGTTCCAGGCCCAGAATGGACCCACCACCAGCCTGGCCAGTCTCCTGTGAAACACAGTAACTGCCACCAGGACAATGTGTTTAAAAAGCAAAGGAAAAGCCACCAAGAAATGCCAAAAAAAAAAAAAAAAAAAAAAAAAGGCAAAAATTGATGCAAAATCTTTTCTTCAAAGAAAAGGCAGCGAATTCCTCTTCTAGTGAGGGCCTTGTAGGAACCAGATTGCGTAAAGACAACAAAGTACATTTCATAGACTTGCAAAGTGAGAAGGGCATTTTAAGCTGCTTTTACATAACGTGTGTGAATATACAGCTAGTGTGTATATACCTACTGGTTTTAATCTGCTTTCCTCTTACTGAGAAATAAGATTTAGTCCCAAGGACACTTGTTCCTTAAGTTCTTAGATATCTTAACTTTTAAAAGCCGTCACAGGAAATGAAGAGGACTCAGTTTTAATACCACTTGTAGCCTAAATACAAACCCTTCCTGGAGTATGATGCAGGAATCTGCACCTTCCACTCCTGGGAAGAATTGGGTTAAATCATGAGTTGATTGTAGAGTGCACTAAAGATCTACATTTAGTTTCTGAGGTAATATTCTTCTCACTGGGTGCAAGTCGTTGCCAGTGCTGGCTGTAGCCTCGCAGTGAAGGTAAGGATGGGATGGGGGGCTCTGAACTCTGATGGTGTTTGCAGCTTTGGGGGGTGTTGGTGTCCTCAGGGCAGCCTCCAGCCCTGTGCTGGTGTCAGAGGAGGAGGTTCTACATCCCGAGTGTGTGACAATGTACCCCCACTTCATCCATGTGAGGGTCTGCCTTGGATCGTCCTGCACTGCCATGAGTCCTGCGTGGGGGAAGGCAGAACCACAGCTCTCTCCATCTTTGCCATGGCTTGGATGGAAGGAGGCACGTTCCTGGCCTCCTGGCTGCTCCCTGTGTTGGCCAAGCAGCTGGGAAGCAGCGGTTTGCACCTTCAGCACAGCCTCGCCAAGGGAAGGCAGCATCTGTGCCTTAATGACTTGTACAGAGTTAAAGCAGTGGTTAAACCCCAGCTCCAGCAATAAGACAGAGGCTTGTGGTGAAACTACAGGCTTGCCCTTGGCAAAAGCTTCCTGTTTCCAAACTGTTCAGTGTTTGCTTTGCTGTTCTCTGTCAGTGTTTTGGTGACTCTGAGTTCTCACTGTGTTTTCCTGGGCCCCTGCTGCCATCTCAGGACAGGAGAGATGAAGCCCAAGTTTGTGCTGCAGAAACCAGGAGGAGAGTTGTTATTCCATGGAGCAGCAGCAGCTTCATAGCAGGGATCTGGGCCAGGTGCCGTAGTGCCATGTAAAGCTCGTGAGGTTCCTAGGGTTGAATAAAGGTGTTTTCTCTCTTGGTAGCTCTGCATATTTCTCTCCCAGCTTAAAAGGGGAAGGGGAAAGGAATGTGCCAGAAAAATCCTTTCTGTAGGGCTTTTTCGTCTGAGGGAGGAGGAGAATGTTTGAGGGGAAGCATTTGATCCCCTCAAACCTTTAGAAGTTTTACTGTAGCAGTACTACTGTGAATCATAGAAGGGTTTGGGTTGGAATGGACCTTCAAGATGAAGTCCAAGCCCAGTGGCCATTCTTGTTCAGTCTTGTCTCCTGTCTCAGAGACTTGCTTTTTGTCGTTCAAACCCATCACTTTTTTCCAGTGAATGATAATAAGGGGATAAGTGCTTGTCCAGTTGCCAAAATAGGGGGCTTAGGTTCCCTCTGCTGTTCTCAGCCATTTACTTTTGCAGAAGATGCGTACGTTTTAGGCCTTGTTAAGTCTCCAACAGGAAAAACCTCGATGCTGGCATAGGGAGAGAGTCTTGTTACTGGGTTTACAGGAAAAAACTTCAGTGTTGTTCCAAGTCTTTATAACTTGAACATAGGAAGGAAATGTGTGAGGCGGCAGCACGTGGGGTTTGGAGGTACCAGGTGCAGAGAGAGCCCTCGGATGGATCCTGTTCTGCATCCTTGCTCCTTGAGCTCCTGTTCTGTGCCAGCCACTCTCCTGTCCCCTCCATGGCTCTGAGTCATGGAGCTGACAGCCACATTCCCATGGGATCTGCTGGGTTTGCAGCGCTGGAGTTAGGAACCCGTCTCAGTGGTGATGTTGTGTGGCCCTGGCTCACTCCACTTATTGGTCCCTGCCTCTGTTAGTGACAGAACAGCCCCATAAGCTCAGCTGCTGCCACGGGCTTGGAGTTTGCACAGGAATGACCAGGTAAATCCTACCTGGGGGTATTGATACTGTGGATGTCTTTAAGTCTTTTCTCTTTCTTTGTGCGTATGGAAACTCTTTGGCTGCTCCCTCCTTAAGTCACTGAGTTGCAAGAACTGGTTTTAAGCCCCTAAATGCTGTTTCCTTGGCAGTGCTGGGGAATGATGAGTGACAGAAAAGGGTGTGCTTTAAACTCAGCTCAAGGCCTGTTCAGGTGATCCAAGAGCTCTCCTCCTGTGGCTGTTGTCAGCTGGGCTGAGGCTGTCCACTGCTTACACACTCCTCCCTAACTACAATCAATTGTTGGCCAAAAAGGTTCTGCTTCTCTAAGGCAACATGGAAGAACTTCCATCTCGAGAGAGCTGTGGTTTGAGGTTGCAGTGAGCTGCCCCCAGCCTCGTTCTGCAGTTCCGCACCCCATCTCGCTGCTCAGGGCCCTGCAGAGCTGAAGGTTGTGTTGTGGGTGAGCAGTTTGCAGTGGGAATTCTCTGGCTCTTTGTAGTTGGAATCCCTGCTGTGTCCTGGGGAGGGAAGGAAGCCTCGCGGGGAACTCGCCTCTGCTGTGGGCATGCTCAGGTTTGGAACAGGAACCTTTGCTAAACGTGGTGGCAGAACTTGTCATGGCAGGAGGAACAGGCTGGGGTTTCCCTGGGACCTTCACTGGGGCTTTGCTCTTGGACAGAATAGGACATGCCTGCAGCCCTGGGGATTCCAACACTGCTGCGGAGTCGTCTTCCCAGCACGGGACGTCAAAGATCATGTAAATTTGAACAGAACTCGTTGATTTTCTAGCTCTAAAATTCCATGTACATTTGTGACAATGTACAGTGCTTTTTAACGACACTTGTATATTAAATTATTTAATAGTTTGTGCTTTTCAGTATCTTTTGTATGGAGCAGAGATTAAAACCAGGACCTGGGAACTGAAGTTCTTTCTCACTCTCGAATGCAGGTGTAAAGCTGAACCTCGAGGTTCACAGCTCACAACTCCTCTTCTGTTGAGTGCTTGGTCTGTGTGACTCGGTTTGAATGACGTGTTTCGAAATCCTTCTTGTCCAGTCATTGAATTCTCTCTAGAACCAAACCTGAAGTCTTTTATGAACTTCTAAAACAAAGAGGTTATTCTTCTAAAGATGGAATGGAGAGAACTGAACAGTTTGTTCTCTAGTATTTTTAAATGAGTAGCAAGAACTTCCACAGAAGCATCGATCGCTGTTGTGTAGATAGTGTGAAATCTGGGCTATGGATAGGGAATGCAGTTTGGAGGAATGGTTGCCTCTTGTATTGTGTTTCCTACAGTGTGAAAACCCAAAAGGCCCCGCACGGCGGACACCTCCATCAGTCTGGCAGCTGGGAACTGAACAGTAGAACCCAGTAATCATGTACTTCATCCCCTGTGTCATGGTTTAAGCCTCTATAACTCACGCAGTTTCGCTCTCTCACTCCTCCCCCCCTTTCTTCCCCCCGCTCCCGGAGGGATGGGAAGGAGAATCGAAAAGAATGCAACTCCCACAGGTTGAGATAAGTACAGTTCAGTAACTAAAGTATAACACAGACCACTACTGCTACCACCAATAATAATAATGACAAGGCAAATACAAGGAAAGAGTACAGTCACTCACCACCTATACCCAGCCTGACCAAGCAGTGCACCCCCACCCTTCCGGGTCGCTCTTCTCCGTTTTTACATCCTGGGCATGATGTGCTGTGGCATGGAACACCTCTTTGGTCAGTTTGGGTCAGGTGTCCTGTCTCTGCTTCCTCCCGGCTTCCCCTCCTCAGTCAGTAGAGCATGAGACTCAGAAAGTCCTTGGTCAGACCAAAACATTACCAAGCAGTAACTGAAAACACTGGTGTTATCAGTGCTGTTCCCAGGCCGAAAGTTAAAACACAGCACTGCACCAGCTACCAAGAAGGAGAAAAATGACTGCTACTGCTGAACCCATGACACCCTGCCATCCCCTCCGGGCCCTCTCTGAGCCCCCAACAGCTAAAGCTGACGGTGATAAAATGTTAGGGCCTGGTTGCTGTGCTACCCGTGCACATGTGAGGTGAGCACAGCGTGTTCCGTGTGCTGCCTGTGCACATGTGGGGTGAGCACAGCGTGTTCCGTGTGCTGCCTGTGCACATGTGGGGTGAGCACAG
>CABHOG010000087.1:241507-270992 GCA_902168055.1 Aratinga solstitialis | reverse complement strand
GGGGTGAGCACGGCGTGTTCCGTGTGCTGCCTGTGCACATGTGGGGTGAGCACGGCGTGTTCCGTGTGCTGCCTGTGCACATGTGGGGTGAGCACAGTGTGTTCCCTGTTGCTTCACTGCTTTCATTTCATGCAGTTTTTCCAACTTCTCCAGAAATCCCACCAGCAAGAGCTCAGTGATGTCCCATTTTACCTTGGCTATTACTGACCTCCCCAGCTGGCACCGAGTAAACCCATTTCCATCCCATACAACAGCGAGAGGGGAACGGTGCCAGTGGCTTGGGTTCTACACACCACTCAGAGAAGTGGGGCTGTAGTGGCCCTTGTGTGTGCTCTCTACTGCCTGTCCCTGCAAGTGTCTTTAATTGCTCCCTGCAGTGAAGCTCTCACTGTCGTGTTAGGCTTGTACAACGTGTCGGTCAGTGTTTGTAGTTCTCCGGCAGGAGCAGGATGTGCACCTTCCACCAGTGCTGTTTCCTGAAGCTGTACCCACAGTAACTCCTGGGCTGGGAGAGACGCTGCACGTTCCCTTTGGCCTTCGGGTTCTCTCGGCTTCTAGAGTAGAAGAGTTTTGAAATAAGGCTTAATTTGACTTCCTCAGTGCTCTGTAGAACACTGATTCCTTCAGCCACCCTGCAGGCAGTGCAGCACCAGCCTGGCCTTGGAAGCTGTCACACGCAGGGAGCAGGGATGGATCCCGCTGTACCTGGGGTCAGGGTGAGGGCTCCTGCTGCAACAGGAACCAGAATTTCAGCTGATTCTCGCTGGAGGGGCCTGGGATACAGCATGGATTTTGTGGAGCTGTCATACTCCCAGAATGTTGGTTCCTTGGCCTGGGACAGGTAGTTTTCACTGCATGGTGCAGTCAAGGAGGATGCTGACCGTATTAGCTTCACAAATGGGATCTGCTTTAATGGGACATTGCCTTGTGTGTCTTTTATCCCCATTTTACCTTTTTGAGCTTCGGTTTAAAAGGAAGAAGGAAACTGAAGCCACTTATCTGCAGGTAAACCTCAGCAAAACCAGAGCATTTGAAGACTTAACTGCAGCCAGTCCCATCGTCTGAGCTGCTGCATTCCTCCCTTGAGTGTCACCAGAGAAGCTGAGTCAGTTCTGTTCTGACAAGTTACTCGCTATATGAAAACTTGGAACCCGAATGGCAGCTTCCTTCCTGGTGGAAATCACTATTTCCAGCTCTATCAGGTCTGCTGCTGCTGCAGGCTCCTCACCCTGCTTGGGGGGGGGGGGGGGGAATGGTATTTGGCCTAAACTATGCTATCATCGCAGTTCTCCTCTTGGTTCTGCGCTGTTCATCTGCTGTTGGAGCTCACTCTGGCATCTCCTCTGAAGCAGAACCTCAGAGGATGCACCTGATGGCAAAACTCCACATGAAACACATCTTAAGACACGTTAGCAAAGAGCTACAGGTGGTACTTGCCTAATTGATCTGGAGCCACAACCAGAGGAGATGTTGTATTTCACCTTTTAGAGGCTTGTCACAAGCTGCCAAAGCCCAATGAAGATGCACAGCGAGTGGCTGGAAGTTCTCTTGTCAAGCTCTCAGCTTATCCCACATAAACACTTAGTTTGAAACATGAAAGAGAAAGCAGATCTTTCCGTGTGTGCCAGGACCACTGCGTGCTGCCTCAGCAGATGGCAAAGCTTGCTGTCACCTCAGGAAAAACTTGGCCAAACAGGACAAGAAAAGAGATTTCTGGGACTAACTTCCCCTCTAGGTAAGAAAGCTCATGTTGTGCTAGACCTGTTCTGAAACTCTCCTGATGCTGCAGCAAGGGAAACAAGTGGAGGTGCACGCACTCCTGTGGGGATTAAAGCACCCTTTCAGAAGGATGGAGCCCTGATTAGTGAACCAGCAAGTTTTGAATGGCCTGAAATGAAGCCAGAAGCTTTGGGAGAAGTCACTAACCAGTTACAACAGGTTGTGAGCTGTTAACCCTTTGTTGTAGTGAAAACCGGCTTTTACAGAGGGTAGAGGATAACACTTTACAAGAAAACTTGGGTTCAGGCTTGCAAAGGAGAGTGAGCACAAAGCTGTTAACAGAAACCGTGGATCTTTTGAGTGGAACCCTGAGTTTGTGGCACTTTCCTGACCAGAGGCTGAATCCACTCCAGGAGCAGACATGCTGGAGAGGGAGGGATGAGACCTGTATTCCAGCTGTGCTTCTGCTCTGGGCCTTCTGCCTTCCCTACCCTCAGAAGATGGGAACTGTACCGAGTTTTGCTTATTGTGAATGAAACTAATAGGCATTATCTCACTTGTTTGAAACAAGCATCTGATCCGAAGCCACATCCCATCCTTCAACACTCTAAACGAACAATAAGTGATGGCAGATTGGTGCTGGCATTACAAACAAAGCGAAGCTCCTGTTGCTTTATTTACCCTCCATTATAATCTTGTTTTAACCAAGATCCTGGCGTTTTCCCTTTGAAGAACACGCTCCTTTGCAAGTGGCTGAAAGCGCCGCATCAGGAGGGCTGAGGCGGCTGACGGCGATGGCGGGGTGCGAGCTGGTGGCTCGGAACACGGTTCTTGTCCGAACACCGTTGGGCAGGGACAGTGCATTGATTAGTTCCTTTGTTCTGATGCCGGGCATTGCCTTCACCCGGTGCACCGGGATCACGCTGAGCACGGGGCAGACCCTCAACAGCGGTGAAGGGCTCCGGGCCCCGCGGCCTTCCCCTTCCTCCCCGTCCCGCGGAGCCACCGACCCCTCGCCGGCCCCTATCGGAGGCCCCAGCGCTGCCTGCGCGGGCGGATAAGGGCGGCGGTGGCCGCGGCCCCTCCCCGCGCCCGCATCACCTCAGGCGGCCCCGGCGCGGCGCGGGGCGGGGGGGGCGCTGCCCGCAGCGCTGCCCGGGTCAGAGCGCCGCACGGCCCTGCCCGGCCGCGGGACACGCCCCCTCCCGCCGCGCGGCGACGCTCATTGGCTCCCGTTGCCCCACCCACAGAGCGCCGCGCGCGCTCATTGGCCAGACGGCGCGTCAGTCAGGAGGCGGCCACGCCTCTTCCCTCCGCCCTCCACGCCATGGGCGGGGCGAAGGCGGGCTGTGGCTGTGATTGGCTGACGCTGCGCTCACCGCGGCTTCCCATTGGGCGACGCAGCCGCCCCTCAATTACAAATAAACCCCGCCCCGGCCCGAGGGCGCGCGCGTTGGTCCTAAATCTGCCCGGCAACGGCGGGGGGGGGGGGGGGGGGGGGGGGGGGGGGGGGGGGGGGGGGGGGGGGGGGGGGGGGGGGTGGTGACGGTTGGTGGCGCGCGCGCCACCCCGGGAGTCCCGCGCCGGGGCGGCAGCGGGGGGGGGGAGGCGCGAGGCGGGGTCTCCCTGCGCGCGCAGCCCCCTCCTCCCCTCCCTCCCTCCCTCCTCCTGTCAGTGGCCACCTGAGGGAGCCGCCTCCCCTCCCCCCCACGGCCCCAGTCCGGCCCGGGCCCCGCTGAGGAGGAGGAGGCGGCTCCGAGGGGGCTGCGGACAGTGAGTGCGCCCCCCCGCGGGGCAGGGGCCGGGGGGGCACCCCGGGGGGGGGCAAGGGGCCGGGGGTCGGGGCGCTGAGGGGGGGGGGGCGGTGTGCGGGCAGTGGGGCTGCGGGGCACGGCTGCCCCCTCCCCTCCCCCCCCTCCCCCGGGGCACACGGGTGTGGGGCCGGGCACAGCGGGGGGGGGAGGCCCGGTGGGGAAGGGGAAGGCGATGGGGGGTGAGGAGAGGGGGGGAAGTGGCCGAGCGGGTGAGGGGGTGCATCGCGGGAGCTGCCCGGCGGGCACCGCCACCGGAGCGTGGCGGCGGAGCCACGGCGGATCCCGGGGCCGCGGGGGGAGGGGCCGTGGGGGAGGGGAGGGAAGCACCGGTGCTAAAGATGGGGCATCCGGCGCAGGACTTGGGGCCGGCGGCGCGTACGGAGGTAGCCGGGGTCGGAGCGGAGCCGCCCCGATGGGTCGGTGCGAGCGGCGCTCCAGGAGCGGCCCGAGCCCTGCCACGGGGCAAGAAGGGGGGGAACGGAGGCAGGGACAAAAACCCGGCCCTGGGTGCAGGGAGCAGGGCTGGGTTCAGGGCAGGACGTAAGATGGAGGTGCTGTGTGGGGCTGGTGCCAGGGAGCAGCCCGTGTGCGTGCYCCTGGTGGGGAGGGAGGTGTGCGGGCCGGGCCGGGTTTCACGGCGCTCAGCACACGCTGCCCGCTCTACTGCTGCTCGGGGGGGGTTCGGTTTGTACGCGAGACGAGCTCCGCTGAAAATAAAGTTCTCTCCTGTCTGTGGTCTGCCCCCTTCTGCTCCCCCAGCTCCGCCATGGTCCGCAGAAGCCATCGAGAGGGCTTCTGAAGCATCTCATTCATTCCTAATGCTCYGTCTTCTACTTTCCCCCTCCTGTCTTTGTGACAAGTGTGGTGAAACGCTGGAGTCTCAGGGAGGATGCTCACAAGCTGTGTGTGCTGTGGCAGGGGCCGTAGGTAAAAGAATAGTGTCGGTTTAAGTACTTGGAAGTAATGAACATGACAAATTCTGACTCTTTGCAGCATTTAGAAGCAGATTCCAAACAAGAACAAAGTAGAAGGGAAGATAAAGCTCCTCTTCTTGCTCTCAGTTGAGAAGGACCCTTAAATATAACTCCTGAACAACTCGGACATCAGTGGTACCAACAGTGATCTAAGCTGAGCTGAATGCGCTTTGTGTTGAAATGCTGAAGTCGTTCTCCTGAGTGCACCAAACACAAAGTTTTAAGGGGGAAAAAAAGTGTATTTTTAAGGGGCAGTTTTCTTTTAAGCTGCAGACCGAGCTTCTCCATGCTCCAGATGACTTCTTTTTCTCAGGCTTTCTCAAGAGTTTCATGACACATCTTACATGTACCCAGTCTTGTTTCAGCAGTGACTACATCTTCCAGGGAGTAAAGCAGCTGATGGCTCCGCACACATCAAGCTGACAGTGCCTCTGTGTGCCCGTGTCCCTCCATCCTGCTGCCTACCTGAGGCAGGCAAGATGCTGCCGGCTGGTTCATGTCTCCCACTTGGCTTCACTTTAAACGTCCTCATTCCCTGTTGCCATGAACAGTTTCAGAGGGTCTTGCAGGAAGAAACTGGTCTATAAGCAACCAGTTGGGGGCT
The DNA here is from genome assembly GCA_902168055.1 of Aratinga solstitialis. Lineage (NCBI taxonomy): Eukaryota > Metazoa > Chordata > Aves > Psittaciformes > Psittacidae > Aratinga > Aratinga solstitialis. Next base: position 265,881 of record CABHOG010000087.1, on the reverse strand, counting down.
TACTAAACCAAACTGCATTTCAAAAAGGACGCAAACACACTAGCTTTGCATTGGAAAGCTACTTGAAGAACAGGAATTAGCTTTCATCCAAAGTTTACTCAGTTCCCAGCTTGAAGAAGTCTCTGTGAGAGGCAGAGCCACTGGAAGTTAACCTCGTTGCAGCACAAAAGAAAAGGCTGGTATAACTGAATGTCTCTTATCTCAATAGGAGTTCAGCTCTTTGGGCCAAAGGGAGATCAAGCACTTCCCACCCTGGTATCCTCATTGCATTTAGGGAGTCTGCTGCATCTCCAGAGAAGCTGGGTCGGTGTCTCAAAGGCAGGTAGGGAATTGAATAGTGGAGATGGATTCAGTGGGTCACAGCCACAGTTTCAGCAGCACTCCTGTGGGAGCAGGAGAGAGAAGCCCCAAGTGTCTCCTAGTAGTAGGGTTGTGCTGTGGAGCAAGGATTTGGAGCTGTGTAACTGCTGAGGCCATGAACTGGAGCAGGGAGCTACAAATGACTGGTTTGGAAACCTCTGGACTGCTCCCGTCCCTTGACTTGCACTTCTCTAAGATGAAAAAAGCCACTCTAAGGATACCCTTTTTGCTAACTAATTCCCTTTCCTTTGGAGCAAGGTGGTGGGTATGGTTTAGGAAGCTTTGGGGGCATCGAGCTGCTATGTGTGTACAGGTAGGGCTGGCTGCTGAGGAGCATCCAAGAGCATCTTGGAGGCCAGCGGTCCTACCTGCTTGGTTGGTTACATACAGAGATGCCCTGAGTTACTTTCAGAATAGGGTAATAAATACTTTTACCCAGTAAAATAAATCACATTGACCAAATCCATTGACCCATGTTCTGAGGGATACTCTGTGGAGTATCCTACGAGCTTCCCTAGGAACAGGTACATGGACACGCTGCCGCCACATGTGAGCTGCTGTGTCGTGATGGTACTGTCATTTTACAGCAGGTTCCTTGCGTGGGCCATGACATCGGTTCATCCTTCAGCTTCCCTGGCTTGGGACAGACCTATGCCTTGCTGGGAGCAGGAATCAGGGTGTTAGTGCCAAGCTGTAGTCTGGGAACCATTCCTGCCATGGTGGCTTTTTGGTTGCCTGCTGTAGTAAGCCAGTGGCCTCAAGCTCGTGGAGCTACCAGAGGGATTGTCAGGATTTGTTCCATCTTTGTATTGGTTTTTGCAGCCTAGAGCAGCTTTCCCTTTGCCAGAGAACTCCATCTTCTAATCCACCCCCTTCCCAATAATCCCTTGTAAGTCCTTTATGCCAAGGAACCCGCTTGCCCAGCTGGGAAGCCAGGGAAGTTCCAAAGAGGCTGGAGAAAATGAGGAGGATGGTAGGGATTTGGTGACAATATCTGGGCCTTGGGTCCAAAGGATCCTGACTTGGCAATAGAATTCCTGATAAATTGCCAAGCATTACAGTTTGAATTCCTAGCTGAGGATCTCCAGTGACCATCTAAGCCCAAGTACCTTGGTTCCTATGTGCAAGTCCAGTGAAACTATCCCTCAACAATTGATTTATATAACTGAAATAGCTGGGGAAGTGAGAAACTTCCTTCCTCTTGGGATACAATGCCAAGGATGTCAAATCTCCAGAGGGCTGGTGATAAGAACTGGGCTGTCCTTTTTTCTTGCAGCTCTTAAACCAGCCGAGGTGGATTCACCAGAGCGGGGCTGTGGTTCCTCCCTCTGCACCCCCGAGCAAGGCTGGGGGCTTCCTCAACTGATGCCTGTTCCTGGTCAGCAGCCCCTGTTTTCCRTCAGGCCTGGGGAAAGCACAGCTGCACTTTGTGAAGTACTATTCCAATAGAAGACTATTTCTGAGGAAATCGTCCCCGTCCCCCCCATCTTGGTCTGCCAGTGAAAGCTCCCTGTTAATGCCATGAAGGTGGCAAGAAACACACTGAGCACACCGGGACAGGTAGTTCAGCACTTGTGTAAGCTCGACCCAAGGTGTAGGAGTTGCTTTAGGAATCCTTTCCCCTTGAAATCTGCCTGAAAAAGCTCAGAGCAGCAATGAATGATCCCATCAACACTAAATTTAGAAGTGAATCTAATTTGTAAGTCTTGCTTTCCAGCAGGAAAGCAGGTTACAGAGCTGACCCAGTACAGTGCTGCAGGGGGAGAGGTGCCTGCAGGGAGCTGGGCTTAGGGGACGAGACTGGCATCTGTCACGTGCTGATAATACACAGCTTATTACCAGAAGGAGCAATGTTAATAAATGCTTGTAGTAAACRTGGTGTAAGACTCTCATGATCCTTGGGAAAAGCCTGGTTGTCACAATGCAGCGGGCTCCGATTATGTGTCAGACTTCATTTAGCTCAGTAAAGCCTGGCTCTGCTTCCTCAGACCTTGGGCTTTCCATCAACGTGCCCACTGCAATGTAACTGTGTGGTAAAGGCTCCGCTGGCGCCTCACAAACACCCACTCAGATCCTTGAGAGTGCCAGGGGCCAGAGGACTTGGGAGTGTTCGCCTTTCAGAGCTAACACCCTGAGTTACAGCAGACCGAGGCCACGTTTCACTGCCACACTTGCGTTCACCTGGGAAGGTTTAACAGAAAGCTGGCTGAGAGGTGCAGGGAAGTGGCTTTTAATAACTGCAGTGGTCCTCAAGGAGGTGATGCTGTAGCAACATGGCACAGTTGTCTTTGGAGGCAGTGCAGGTCCCTGGGGAAGCCCGGAACGCTGGGCACTGCTCGAAGGAAAAGGCTGGATTCTCCTGAAGGGACGGGATTCTGCAGGTGTTCCACTTCAAGTTCCTACTTTTTGCTCTTTCTCTCTCTTTTACTGCAGTCCCTTCAAAACCAGGATTGTACCGAGTTCATTTCTCTTCCATGGCAAGAGTTCTCTATTTGAGCTCAGTTCTGGGCCTGGCTCCCTCCGAGGCTGCCTCGGATTTGGTCCTGGGGGTCATTGGTGTGCTCAGGTCAATCACAGCCTGCAGTGTCACCCTTCGTGCTGCCCATGGATCTGATTTTCATCCCAACTGTATCACTGGGAAAGAAAGGTCTTGCACAGGCAGAGCTTCAAGTTATACAAACATGTTCCATCAACTTCTCAGTTACTCCATCTTTAAGGATCTTGTCTGTTAAACCACAGAGAGCTGTGGCTGTCATGGCATCCATGCAGACAGATGCCTGATTGTGTGAGCATTAATCTCCATTAGGAATCTAGTCTGATGCTGGATTGAGAGAACAAACTACTGGGAATTGCTCAAATCCTTCTGTGGAATTTAGGTGGAGTTATTCAGGCTGCAGCTACAACCCCATTTATCCTGTGGGATACGTTCACTCCCCCCTTTGAAACCCTGCATTTGCAGGGGCCGAGCCCCAAAGCCAAACTTGGAATTGAGCTTTTCTGTGTCCACTTTGACAACCGGTGACCACTGACTGGGGTTAAATCTGATTAATGACACTCAACCTGATTAATAACAATGTCTTATTCACAGTGACAACCTGGCATCAGGAACAACCCCCTGCCTTTTCCAATACACTTTGGCAGATAAACAGGGGGCACTGTATTTGGCATTTAGGGGGAACTGGAAATGGAGCTTTCGGTCACATTTCCTACTAGCAGCGGTGTGTCAGCTCCGCTCCTGCCTTCACTGGTCAGGATTCTGGAGCACATGGACACGGATACTGGGGTGAATTACATGTGAATGTTATTTAATCAGGGGTCAACAAAAATATTACAGACAACTGGAAGTGTTCGTTATTGAAGTTCATTCTTAACACTCACAGTGTTCCCACCCTGAAGAGCTGAGCTAGCGGAGGTGAAACACGACATGTGTATAAGAGGAGGGGAAACCCACCCCCTTCCCATTTCCAAAGGCTGCCAGACTCCTTGTAAGCAGATTCCTCAGTGTATCCCGTAGTCTCTTCTGGAAAAGGATTCCACAGTAGAGAAGAGACTCATGGACTGAGCCTTATCTCTTGCACAGTGATAACAGCAGTGAGGTTCGAGAGGGCTCCTGGTTTGCTTTTGGAGTATCACACTTGCAGGCTGCAAGCAGACAGTTAAAAATAGGCTGGTGGATCCGGATGAAATGGATTCTTGGGAATATTCAGTGATGGGTAGAACCAGTGGGAGGGAAGCCTGGGATCTGGCTGGTGTCACCCCCCAGCTTGAGGCCCTGCTTCTCACAGGGGCTGTTTGTGGCAGTGAAAGCTTTCAGGAAGCTGAATGAGATGGGAACTGTCTGCTGCAAGGATATCACAGTTAATTCTCCTCTTGAGCAGGGTCAGGCACTGCGGGGCACGTGGCGCCGTGCAGGCGAGAGGTGCTGTGTACGGGCAGTCCCCAAGGACTGGCTCCGTGGGTCTGACTCACTCTTTGCCAGCACAACGCGTCCCAAGACGAACATGGGGATCGCAGCAGGGACCAGAGCAATCTGAGGCTGGGGTGCACCAGGAGGCTGAGATGGGCTTTGGTAGCTCTTGTAATACCAGCAGTGCTGGTGAACTTTGTTCTCATCCCCTTGCGAGCACAATCGATAGTCCATGGAGCACGCGTTGAATTGGAGCAAAGCTCCAATGGAGCCTCTTCCAACCATGAAAGGGCTTGTTAGAGGCAGGGGCAGATGCTACCACACCAAAGGCATTGTCTTGGCTGGATGCACCCCAGCAGCATGTGCACACGCTCCCATCTCTTCCAGAACTTCCTGATCTTTCAAGTTCTTTCAGTTCCAGAAAAATGAATTTTCATTTCTATTTCGGATCATTCGCCTCACTGCTTAAATCCTGGAATTCTGACTGTTCCCAAGCTCACCTGGAAACGTTGCTCCCCACAGGTGGCAGATGGGCACATGGACCCAGCTGTATGGATCCTATACTGACCCTCAAGCAGCTCAGTTCTTCTTGTCAAAACTCAGTCATGTACCGCCTCATCTTATTCCTGAACCACTTCCCATTCTGTCCCCAGCAGCTGGTGGGAGCTGTAGCCTCCGCTTGGCATGGAAATAGTTTTGATGGAAACTAAGTAAAGGACCATCTCTTGGCCTATGGAATTCTGTTGGTTCTTAGCATAAACCACCTTAAAATTGTGTTCTTCAGATTTGGAGCACTGTTGCAGCATGTTTGGTTTTGTCCTTTTCTTCCTTTAGCTGTTGAAGGATGTGGTGTGTTCATTTCAAGCTTCTGGGCAGCAATGTAAGAGATAACCCCGTCCTCTAAAGGTGCTGAAGTTGCTTTTTTTACTTCAAAAAATGCCTGTTTCAGGCTGCTTTGTCCCTGGGTCTGACACCAGCCCCTCCCTTATCTTCTGAGTGGGGGCACGGAGGCAAAGGTACCAGAGAGGCCAAGCTGGAGCTTTCAGCAATGTCTGTGCTCCTCATGTCTTGCTCCTCCAGACCATCAGCCAAGCTCAGAGCCTCCTACTCTGCCTTTACCACCCCACATGTGGGCTGCTGAGCTCCAGAACTCGTTCAGCCTGTTCTGGCTGCAGGAGCAGCGTGTTCCTGGGCGTCCCGTGGCTGCCCGTGGTTGCAGGGAGATGACCAAGTCTACCAGGTCTGCCTTGAGCTTTGCTGCCTGTTCTTCCTTGACCTACATTCTGATGTGCCTTGAGAAAAAAGCTTCACCTCAGTTCTCATTCTTTCTCTTAGGGACACTTGGGATTTTTGCTTGAATTGTTGGGGTTTTATTCACAGAATCGCAGCCTGGTTTGTGTTGAAGGGACCTTAAAGCTCATCCAGTTCCAAGCCCTGCCACAGGCAGGGACACCTTCCACTAGAGCAGCTTGCTCCTGGCCTTGAACACTGCCAGGGATGGGGCAGCCACAGCTTCTCTGGGCACCCTGTGCCAGCGCCTCAGCACTCTCACAGGGAAGAGCTTCTTCCTAAGAGGTAAAGCCATTCCCCTTGTCCTGTCCCTGCAGGCCCTTGTCCAAAGCCCCTCTCTTTAGAAAGTCCTTCTCTTTCCTCATATCCCAACACCAAATTGTGCTGGTGTCACAACAAAACGGATGTCCTCGTGTTTGTTTGCTACACTGGGTGGTGTTTTGATGAAGAGTGTAGATTGTGTAGCATTAAAATACACAGGAAGGATGAAGTATTTAGTCCATATAATCTACGGACTTTGCCTTTGGAAGGCTGGAATTATCTTCAGAAGAACAACTTAAATGGCTTCTTTCATTGTGAACTATTGGATTTTAATTTAAATGTAGTATTTAATTCAATTACAATTCAATAATGTTAGTAACATAAAGCTGCCTATTTTCATAAAGGTGTAGCATGGTGGTGCACAGCACCCAAGTGTTCCCTTTGCAGATGGAGTCCCTAAAAAGAGGATATTCACATTAAGGGTGTGCTGACACTCGGCTGTGAAGATTCTGGGTGCTGTGTTCCACAGGAGGAGGGCTGCTGGAGTCAGGTTTTAGCAATATTCGTACCAGCAGATACTCCCTACGTGGCAAATACATTTTTATATTGAACTAGGGAGTGAAGTGCTGGCACAGGGTGCCCAGAGAAGCTGTGGCTGCCTCATCCCTGGCAGTGTTCAAGGCCAGGTTGGACACAGGGCCTTGGAGCAAGCTGCTGTAGTGGAAGGTGTCCCTGCCTGTGGCAGGGGTTGGAGCTGGAGSAGCTTTAAGGTCCTTTCCAACCCAAACCATTCCGTGATTAATTRCTGTTTCGGTGTCTGGTTTCCCTTGGTTGGACCCGAGTAGCATCAGCTCCCACCAGGGCTCTGCCGGTGCCGGGCAGGAGCTGGGATCCGGGGTCTGCGGGCTTGCTGTGGCTCGGAATTGAGCTCCTCGTGCACCCACCGCTAACGGGGGGTGAGGATTTAAAGGTRTTTTCAGGCAGCTTTCTGCGACTCGCTGCGCCATGAGGAGCTGTGGCAGCACTAACAGGAGCTACCCCGAGGCTCAGGTGTGAGAGAACAGATCTCTTTCTAGCGTTGGCTGCTTAGAGCGTCTCTCCTTAACCGGTGAAGCTCAGACCGGCTCTGTTACCGTCTTTAAGAGAGATTCAGCCCCGAGCCGGGGCCGTGCCGCCCCGCCGCCCGTCTGCGTTCCGTAGGACGGCCTCCTAATGCTTTGCCTGCCCCGGGCTCGCCCCCGCAGCCCCTCTGCTCTCTTTGCCCGGTACCCTTCACCGAGCGCGGCGGGAGCGGGCGATGCTCCCCGTTTCCTTATCAGCGCCTGCAGGCGCTCAGGAAGGAAAAGGAGAAGTGGCCCTGAGAGCGATCCGTGTCAGCGGAGCTCCGGCCCGGGCCGCCGGCGGAGAACAAAGCGCTCTGCGAGGCCACGGCAGCGGCGGCGGAGCGGCGGCTGCTCCCGCGGCTGCTGCTCCACGTGGCCCCGAGCGCCGCGGCGGGACCCGCGCATCCCGCGGCGGCGCCCCCCAACCCGGCCGCAGCCAATCCCCGCCCGCCTACCATGTGCCGCGACCCCCTCCGGCCAATGGTGCCCCGGGTCACAGACCTGCTCCACCATTGCCCGGAAGCGGCGCTGGGTCCCTGCCGCCGCCGCCGCCGCCGCCGTGCCCGCAGCGCAGGACGGGCCGCCCTGTGCCGGGACCGCCCCGCGCATGCTCCGCCGAGTGACGCCGCGACTCCATGTGTGAGAGGCGCATTATTTGGCACGGGGGAGCCGCGGCGGGGAGGGTTCACCGGGGATCCCCGGCGGCAGGAGCGGGGCCGGCGAGGAGCAGGGGAAGGCGACCCGGCGGCTGGGGAGCGGGACTCGGCGGCGCCCGGGATGCGCGGGGAGCGGCGGGGAGGTGCCGAGGCGTGTGAGTTCCCAGATTAAAAGTTCTCGTTGGGTTTATTGTCTTGGGGAGGGAGAGGCGGCAGCGGCAGTTACCCGGGAGAGGCGGCCGTGGGGACGCGTGTGCGCTGCCGGGGCAGCTCCGGGGCAGCCGCGCCGTGCGGGGACCGCGGCCAGCCCTCGCCAGCCCGGCGAAAGTGCAAAGTCCGGCCCCGCGGCTGCCGGGCGGGTGATGGATGAGCGCCCGCCGGGGAGGGAGTTCGTGCCCCTGCCCGCGGGGAGGGGGGGGGGAGGGAGCGGGGCTCCCGGGGCGCATCCCCCCCGGGGAATGTAAAGTTTGGCGGCGCGGCTCTTCCCCCCCGCCCGGGGGTCGCCGCCGGCTTTTGTTCGGCGCTGGGACGGCCGCCTGCGAGGCGTTTGTTTCGGAAAGTTGTTGCGGGCTTTCCGCCGGGCTGCTTCCTCTTCCTCCTCCTCCTCCTCTTCTGCGGCCGCTCGGGGCGGGGGCGCGGGGCTGGCGATGCCCGGGGCTCCGCTCAGCCCCGGGCGCGGCGGCACCGGGATCGGCCCCTCGGGGGCCGCGGCGGGAGGCGGGCGGGGGGGGGGGGGAAGCGGCCGCCCCGGGCAGCCCCCGCCGTGGCACTCGCCCGGCTGGCGGCCAAGCGGCGGCCCGTGTCACAATAAGAGTCCCCGCCCGCCCTTCCTGCGGCTCAAGGTGCGCCCCCCGCAGCCGCCCCCTCCCGGGGCCTCGGGCCGGTACCGGGGTTATCGGCGGGGCCGCGGGTGAAGGTCTGCGCGGGGGCCCTGCCCCGGCGGGGCACGGTGCTGCCGCCCGCGGGAGGGGCCGGCGGGCTGCGGCCCCGGCCGGGACGTTCCTCTGGAGGTGGCGCTGCCCGGGCATACCGCGAGTGCCGGCGTCGCCTCTCGCTTGCGGAGGGTGGGGAGCTCCGGGACCAAGAGCCGGCGTCGGGCACTGCTTTGGAACGAGAGAGCTGGGGAAGCCCCTTCCGTGCTCGGGACGCGCGCACCGCTCCCGAGCTGCTGCTGCTGGTTTGCTTTCTCGTTTTCGCACCGCCTGTTTCAGGTTTTCTTTTCGCTTGTCTCTTTTCCGGCTGCTCTGTGCTCATGTATCCCTGGGGTTTGTGCAGTAAATCCCTTTCCCAGGCGTTTTACCAGTAAACCTAGAGGTTCCCAAGCTGATGGATGCACTCAGTGACACAGAGCACTCATTTGCAGGCATGGCCCTAATCCTCGTTTCCAGCTTCTTTTGCAGGTGTTTGACTTTCATGTTTCTCTCCTGCAAATGCAGCTGGAAGCAGAGGTAGCAGAGCTGCTTGTAGAGACAGTCACACAGGAAGTGAAACGGAGGGGCCTTGGGGAATAAGAGGCATGCCAGCAGGCTGGAAGCTGCCATACATCAGCGGGAGCAGAGGAGGAAACACTGCTTTCTTCCAGACAAACTATTGACCAGCGTCTCAAGTGGGAGGTGTGGGTAGGAAGCAGCAGGAGCATAGAAGACATGCTGTTGGTGGAGAGGATGAGGTGGTGGTAGGGAGACGAAGGCAGGAGCCAGCAGAAGACAGTAAGAAATAGAGGGATGTGTAGTACATGGAAAGCTTTTTGCGTAAGTCTATGTGTGATGTTCTCCTGGGCTCTGTGCTACTGTGTGCCTGCTCTGGTGAGAAGTGGTCCCACCAGCTCTTAGGATGGTACCTGCTGGGACGTGGCGGTAATACCACACTGGGGTTTGGGCCATGGGGAGGCTGATCCTCCCCCAGCACTATAAGCAGGGACCATGCTGTATGCAATGAGGGGAACTGGTCATTGGTGGGGCCGTCACCCCCAAGTGCCACCTCGCAGCCACCGGCGATGGTGACATGCAGGGAACAGTGTGTTCCGGTGCCTCACGCTCCATTGCTCGCTGTTGGCGCAGCCCTCGCTGCGTGGGGATTGTCACCCTCTGGACAAGAGAAGGGGTGGGATATCCTGGAGGCAGCGAGGCTCTGCTGGGGTCACCAGCACTGGGGACTCTTTAGTTTGGGTTTTTCCTGCCTCTAGCTATCTGGTTTTGGCAACAGGGAGCAGCTCTGTGTGAGGCTGAGGCTGCAAAAGCTCCTCACTTCATGTGTTGTCTGTGAGCGAGCAACAGGCTGATGCTCTTAGGAGTTTTACTTGGGAAAAGAGCTGCTATGGCCGGTTAGGTTGCTGTGCTTGGGCTGTGTGAGGGGTGAAAAGGACCAGGTTCTGCGCTTGGGGTAAAACCTGCCTTGCTTGACTTCACAGGAGGAGTGAGTCTTATCCAGCAGTGGAGTGGGATGGGGGAAGCTGGATATTCCTCTTTCCTCAGAGCTGGAAGCACAGAGGAGTAGCTAATACCATCCCTACGAGCATTATATCGCCATGAGGTTACATCAGGGTGATGATGCAACACTGCTGGCGGATGATGCAGTGTCAGTATGCTAATGCTGGAACTTAATAAACTGCCTTACGACTTTCCTGTGGTGATTACAAGCCACCACTCGCACGTGGAGCTGCTGGAAATCAGTGATTCCAATCGGGAGTGCTGCTGTCCTGGGGATGGTTGTGAGCTTTGGGCAAGGCGAGGAGAAGGATGGGGATGGTTCTATCCAGGCAGCAGCACATAGACAGAGGTACAAGGTTTGGTCCTTGGAGGTACCTCTCTGTGTGGCCTCGGGGTTGAGCTGGGCTTGCCCTTTGCCATCAAAGGAGCTGTAATTGAGGAAGGACTCTGGGTTTATGGGCTCACACGTCTCATTCTGGTGTGCTCTTCCTCAGCCCTACCCATCCGTCGGTGCAAGCATATCGAGTCCCTTCTGCTGGGCTACTTCAGGGGGTGAAAGGAGGAATGATGCTTCAAGGAAAGCGAGGAAGTCAAAGAAAGTCATCTTGTGGCATCTTCCAGGCACTGGGAGTATTTTAATACTGAAGTCAGAAGTTCATTGGGATGCCCCATTGCGTTCTCAGTGGTACCTCCTGAGATGGTGTCCAGGTTGTCACCAAGCAACTGAAACTCAGTGGATGTGGTACAAGAACCTGGGAAGGATGGAGCTGGCGGGTGCTGTGGGGACCAGCAAGGCTCAGGCTTTCTCTCTGGGTGGAGCACTGGCTTCATGTGTAACTTCTGAGTGGCAAATGCCACTACATTCAGAAGGTTTTGATTGAGCATGTTTTGAACCCCAAACCTGTAGGTGCAGTATCTTGATGTTACTCGTGCAGAGGAGGCTTTGAGTGTAACATGCACTGGAAAATTCAGCTCTTGAGGCCCCAGAACTGAGGTTTTGGATCCTGTGCGTATCTGAACTGGGAGCTCTTCTCCAGCCTCAAGTTCCTTTTGCTCCTTTGGTTTCTTAGTGCCTTCCTCTGAGGGGAGTGAGCAGTTGTGTGCCTGTTGTACTTCCCAAAACCTGGGTCCCTTGTGGGTCGTGGGAGGTCGAAGCTGTGTGCTCTGTTCCTACGTGTGAACGCGGACCTGCGCAAGAGAACACCGGCGTTGTGCATGGGCTGCAGGGCAGCACTGCAAGTGCAGTGTCATGAGCATGTTTTGTTGATGGGGGGCGTGAGGTATGAGCACTCCTCTCCTCTCCTGGTGTTAGACAGAATCCGTGGCAAGAGGATGCATTTGTGCCCTTAAAACCTGGAGTTTGGCATTTTAGTTATGGACATTGTGCTGCTTTATGTGCTATGTTATGATTGATGGGTGGAGAGATTTGCTAGGGACCCTTTGGCTTGGGGTTTTTAGGCTTTTCTTGCCTTCCTCCCCTCCTTGGGTGCATTTCCATGGTACCCCTTCACCTGGGAACTGGCCATCTGTTGGATGTGGGGACCTCACACAGTTCCTGCTTTATTCCTTGGGTACCATCTGGAATGTTGGAGGTTATTCCTGTCTCTGTGGTGTTTTCTCTGCTTTGCACTATTCTGCATGCCCTGTGCACATCAGGTGAATCATGTGTCTGCTTCTAGGTGGGGAACTGGAGAGGGAATTGCAGCATTGTGGGAGAGGGATAGAACAAAGGTGAAGGTTTAGTAATACCCAGTTCCCTCTGGTGACTTTTTGCTGCTCAGCACTTCCCTGCCTGCTCTGTTCCCCTTTAACGGGGTTCTTTGCTATTTGACTTGTTGGCGTGTAAGGTGTGGGGACCAGTTTGGCATCACCTGGGGAGGTCGCAGCTCGGGGCAGGGAGGAATTCCCTGTTCAGCTTTGCCACCTCTTCAGTCCAGAGCAGCTCTCCCTGCGCTGGGATCTGTGACCTGCTGTGTTCCTCTCTAGTGCAGTGAGGCTGGAAAGCAATGCGCTGCCTCTCGCTGCTTGAGCAAAGTGGGCATTTGGAGGGGAAAAGAATCATCTGATGAGGCCATTTGGGCTGTATGGGGCAAAATGGCAAAATTTGGGTTGTGTGGCAAAATCGAGGAAGTTTTGCCTGCTTTTGGACTCTTCAGGAGTGAAAGTTGGGGTGTGTTGCTTGAAATCAGGCAGAAAGTGAAAACCCTTTGCTAAGTCCAGCAGAGCAATCCCTTTTCTCTCCTTGGCTTTATTACCAGTAGGGTTTGCTGCAGCTCAGCATTGCAGCTGGAGTGCAGGATGGTGCTGGTCTGGAGCTCCTGGGTCCAGTGCAGGCTGGAGGTGCAGTGGGCACACCCCACATGTTTGTCCCTGTTACTGCATCTGGAGGATCCCACTGCTCAGGACCAGCTCGTGTCCTGTGCCCTGTAGTAACTCCTCATCCTCACCTTTCCTTCCCTGTCCTCCCTGCAGAAGTTTTCTGTTGTCTTGGGTAAAGTCCCTTAAACCTCTGTGTGTCGCTGCTGCAGCTGGGTCCAAGTGTGTTACAAAGGGAACCTGCAAAGTGTGCCTGAGAGCCACAGTTCCTTTCATTTTAATCATCAGCTTCTATCTCTGACGATTTAACTCCCATCACCTCCTGTTTCACATGGGAGGCTTTGGGAAGAGATGGGGGGAAAAAAGCGTTGTGAGGTTGAGCCCATGATGTGCAAGGCCAGTGTGTTGTCCTGGGGAGTGCAGATGGGTCTGGAGAGCAGAACTGAACAGCCACAGCCACTGAAGGCCAGAGGAGAAGGAGCATCCCATGTGGAATGGGCTCTCCTTCACCTCATGGTTGTTACTCCAGGACTTGGTGCTCGAATGGGGAGCACATCCCGCGGCCTCCTCAGGGATGGTTTGGGCACACAATGTGATGTGTGGGCCTGGAGCTGACGGGCCCTGTCCCTTCACAGGGCTTCAGCTGCTGGTCAGGTGCTGCTGCCATTGAGCACCGTGTGCCAAATGGGCTGTGTCATCAGAGTGATGGGAGTCCTAAAGTGTTCCAGGAGTTTCAAGTCTTGTTTAGGTATCAGAGGGCTGTTTATATCGGTTCTTTCTTACTACATCTGGTTTGGACTTTATTTTTCTCCTCTTAGGAGTGAATGAAGCGCTTCAGCTTCTGCTCGTTCTTCTGCTTCTCTGTTCCCTTTCCTGCTCTCTCCCCTCCCTCCCTCCCCTTTTTCCTTCCCAAAAGAAAACCACCACCAAGAGGAGTTTGCAAGAGTGGAGTTTTCCTGCCTGGCTTTGGGTGGCCCCACGTGCGGGTTTGGCTGGGACTTGGCTCTTTGGAGACACTGACRTTTGCTCTTCCAGCTAAAGCTCTGCTGGAAAGGCTTTCCTGCTGCCATGTTTGGAAGAAGAGTTGGTCTGCAACCAACTTAGCCAAGGAGGTGACCAAGAACTTGCCTGTGTTTCCCTGCTCCTTGTGCCCTGCACTGAACTGCTGCAGCAGGAAAGGGCTCAGTGTGTGAGGCTTCAGCAATGGGTTTGGTATCGTCTTCTGGCTTGGCTATATCCCTGTACACAGTTCTGCTCCTGTCTCTGTGGAGCCATGTGGATCGCGAGGYAGTTCACTGCACAAGAAGATGGAGCCTGGAAAAGAGCACTTCCAGCAGGCAGGAGATAAGCAATGACAAGAAGGAAACACCATKCCCACTTCCACTCTCTTCAGCTGAATAGGAAWGGCTATTAAGGAAGTGAGGTACCCAAGTGATACTGGGTGGTAGTCCTTTATCTCTGCACCCATCAAGTGACAAGGATGGTGTTGAACTGTGCTGGAGGTTCTGCTAAGAGCACTTTATCATCAGCCTTTAGCAGTGAAGCTCTGASAAAAGTGGGTGACAGCAACCTTCCAAAAGGTACTTATTTCTTTGCAATCAGGTTTGATGGAGCCCACTTGAACAGGGTGGGGGCTGTGGAGGTAAGAGCTRGGCTCAAGGCCATCTCTTTGTTTATCCCCTCCCCTTTTCCTGTTTAATAGCCAAAAGAAGAAGGGGTTTATGATGGGCTCTTTGCATTACAGATTACAGGTGCCAGATTGCTGGAGCTGAAGGGATAAAGGCTCATTTTAGAGCTTTCAATGGGAGATAAGAATGAAGCCTTGATGGAGTTTTCAGATAGTCTTGAAATGGGTTCTGACAGGACCCATCTTGTCCCTTGGGAGTACAAACACCCAATTTCCCTGCCTGTGAGGAGCTGACGTTCAAGAACGCTTTTCTCTTGCCTCCTCTCTGTAAGTTCAGCACAAGCTTGCTGGGGGGTGCTGCCGGTTACTCCTCCTTGTTTCCAGACTCAATGGAGATGGAGACTCTGGTCAGTGCTGGCTGCTGAAGCCACCGCCCCTGTGCTCCAGGCCCCATCCTTAGCGCCAGGTTGCCTTCCAGCTGAGCAGAGCCCAGTGCTGGGGTTGGATGGTGGTGCACCAGGGCAAGATCCCTGTTGTGGCTGCTCCATAGGAAAAGGTGGGCAGCAGTGGCTTTTCTCATAGTTTGCTACCAATCCTAAAGACTTTCCAGGACCTGCAATCGTGACAATGGAATCATTGGATTTCATACTTAAGGTTGGAGGTAGGAGCAGCTTTCCTGCCATGGCCTGTTTGCTGTGCCCAGTATGTTCTGAAACAGCCATGGGATCAGGAGCTTTGAAATGCTTGTGGGAATTAAAGGAAGTAAACCCAAGGCATTCATATTTAATAGGATCTCGGCAAATCCTGGCTCCAGCACAATGAGGTGCTGCAGTTGGACACGTGTCCCTGGCACTGTGGGATGTGCTTCACACACAGCATAAACCTCACATGTTGTGGCTTTCATTGTAGAACAGTGAAATACCATCTGTGCCAATGCAGGCACGGGGCATTCCCTTCTGTGGGGGGGAAGGAAGATGACATTTGGAACAGCTTTTCCATACCTGTTCCTGAAAACGGGAAGACTGTGGCTCATGGTGCAGGTTTTCCTGAAGGATCCCAATGGGGAGATGATATTCTCCACAAAACTTGCCAGTGATCCTGGCTTAACTTGGAGCAGCTCAGCCCAACTCTCATCCATGTTGGCTCCGCATCATAACTCTGATTTCCCCTTCGAGTTATGCTCCAAGATCCTGGGTAGCCCTTGCAGTTAAGACCAGCATTAACTTAATGCCTGGGATTGATGGAAGATCGCTGATCTGGAGGGACTGTGTGGGCTGCAGTGCAGGATGGAACAGGAGCGTCACCCAGGGAAGCTTCTGGATTGTGTATCAACAGGGCTTAATGGATGCAAAGACTCTTTGTGGGCAAGTCCATGAATAGGCAGAAAAGAAGCCAAATGAACTGGAAGGTCGGTGGGTGGTGGGAAGCAGAGTGTCTCTGGGGTGGTCTGGTGCATGGCACGTACCCAGGCTGTTCTGGGGTAGGAAAAGCTCCACAGTTCCTCAGAAGATCAACTTTTTTACTTGACAGCTTTAGCTAAATCTTGCAAGTTGGGATGTGCACAAGGCTGGGAGCTGGAGCAGAGCTCACCTCCAAACTGCTCACCTCCASGCTCCATTCCAGGAGTTCCTGCTGAAGGGAGTTCCTATTCCTCTGCTTTTCCTCCTCCCTTTAGCAAAGGTGTCCTGAGAGGGATGTAGGGATTCCTTGGGCTGGACCAGAGACTGTAAACCTGAAGGTGATGCTTTAACAAGCAGCTTGGGAACAATAGCGTGTGAATCCTGTCGGTTGAGACCTGATGGGTGACTTATTCCTGTGTGGAGCCTGAGAATTATGATGATGAAGGGCAGAGAGGTAATTAAAGAACTCATCTGAATATTGCGCATGTTATTGATCCCTCGGGACATTTAGATACATAAACTTGATAAGGAGATCTCTTTGCAAATGCTGCTGGTGGAGTTGTGACAGCCCAGGTTGTTTTCTACCCAAAATGCCTTTGTTTTTGTGCGAGTCAGAGGTTGCTTTGCGTGAAGCCACTGAAATAACCTCGAGTCTGAATTTCACCCATCCTCAGCATCCCTTTGGCTGTTCTGGCTCGAGGGACCCTTCTAGCTTTGTTACCCCTGGTTTACCTTGCTCAAGCCCCAGAATCCCCCCCCCATCCCACGGCTGACAGTGACACCTTGTGTTGCCTTTCCCCTTCCACTGCGGGACTGGGGGGCTGCAGATGAGCCCTGCGGTGTCTGCTTTCAGGAGCTCCCTTTTGAGCTCAGGTAGGGGATGCTGTGTGCGCCCACATCAAGCTGCCTGCGAGGCTCCGGGCTGTGCTCCGTAAATAGGTGTGGGCCTGGGGCCGTGCCAAGCTGCTGGCTCATTCCCTTATTTGGGGCTCTGAGCAGTGTCATTCCCCACGCACACCCTTGGCCAGGTCTGGAAATCACAGAGTTGGGGAAATTGCAGTTATTCCCTTGTGGGTCCCTACCGTGCTGCTGCAGCTGAGCCGAGGAATGTGTCATTGGAGCAGCATGGAACCCCGAGCTCCCCCAGCACAGGATGGGTGAAAGGTTCCTTCTGTGCTTCCAGTCCTGATGCCATTTGCTTCAGTCTCCATCTTTCGTAATGAGAGACTCAGAGCTTTCCAGTCTTCTTCCTTAGGCTTGGCTTGTTGGGCACTGGGTGAAGGAGGGGATAAATCCATGCGCACATCCCTCTTCTCCTGTTCCCCATTCTGACAAGCAGTTCTGCACCTGCGTTTCATCACTCTGGCTCTTTGCATAGAGGGGAGACACCCCCTTCCCCTGCCAAAACACCCTCTGCAGCTGAAAACCAGAGCAGAGTAATTCCAGTTCTTGAAAAACATGTTTATCCAACAAGCCACAGAGACTGGCACCATTAGGGGATGAGATTGCAGCTGATTAAAACCAGTTCACTGCAACTGCTTGCTGAGGATGAAGGGACCTGGGCAGGGTTTGCCCTCTCAAAGTGTTCTGGGGGAGCAGAGCCCATGGGGTTGATCTGAATTGATCTGGATGGGGAGTATTCAGTGATGGAGCCCTTCATGCTCACCCCAGTAACAGAACTATAGTTCCAAGTGTGCTGTTGGAACACAACCCCAGACCAATGCCTTTTGATCTCGGAGTCTCTCCTGTTAGCAGTGGATGTTCCAGTTCCTCCTCTCGCTGCTGCTGACACCCCGGTGTTTGGTGCTGYTCCTGCACCCGGCCTCTTGCAAAGGTTCCGATTCAGTGACTCAGCTCTACCTTTGTAGTCCTCATGAAGATGAACTTGGGTGGATGTGAACCAGACGTATGGAGCAGTTGGGACCTGCCTCCAGTGCAGCCCCTTAGCCGGGGGTTTCTCTTGTCTCTTAACTCGTGGTTCAGGTTCAATTCCTCATTGTACAATTACTGACACAAATAGTAATTTTTTTCTCCCTGTTTCACTCCCAGACTTCCCTGATTCCCTCTCGTAGCTCTTTGTTCCTTCAAGTGGTAACATGACCTTCMTTAGCGCTTCTGGATAAGGCGCTACAGCTCCCAAACCCACAGTGAAACGAAGCTGGTCTACCCAAAAGGTTGTTCTTTGTCTAGAAATGTCACCTTTTGGGGCTGCGTTCTGACATGGTTCCCACATTGATGAAACTCAAGTGTTCAGCGCCGTTTGCTGCGGACCTGTTGAGGAATAATTGTGTTTGTGAGAGCTCTGCTGAGGAACCTGCCCCCCTCTACCCCACCTGAAGTCATAAACTGTGTAAGGGCAACAGGCTGTGCTTGTTCTGCTCCAGCCTGGAGTGCTGCAGCCCCAGAGTCATGGGTGTTTCTGTGCAGGAGTAGCCAACCACAGCTTGATGTGGGTGTTCTGAGCCTGCCTGGTGCAGAGAGGTGCTCCCTTTGTGCTGACCTGGGCTCCGCACTGCGTTGGCCGCGCAGCATCTCTCAACCCTTTGTGTTTGCTGTGGGTGCTGTGAAGCACTGCCCAGGCCAGCCCTGCTCCAGGCTCTGGTTACGGGGAGCCAGGTTTGCAAGGGCTGGAATAGCAAAACTCCCTGGAAGAGAGAGAAGTGCCGCTGGGGTTGGGGTTTCTTTCTGAACTGCGTTATTGGAACCTCTTGGTCCGTGCATCCTGCAGGTATCCATCCGCACTTGGCTGGATTCTGGGTAACGTCAGGAAAAGCACAGGTAGATCGGGGGGCTGTTTGGGGAGCGAGGAAGGAGCTTGGTAATGTAATAGCTGAGATACTTCAGACTGAGGAGTGAGAGAAGTCAAAATACACTTGCACTTTGGTCTGAAAACAGTCAGTTTTGACTGCAGGAGATTAGATTAGAGCCGTGTGTTTCCAAAGCATCAGCCTGGATTTTCTGGAGAGTGTTTATCCCAGGGTTCCCTGTTTTCCTGCACACTGGTGTGTGAGTGGCAGGATTGGAGAGGGCAGAGTAACGCAGAGCTCGAGCTCTACTGAAGTAGTGTCAGGATCCATATGGAGCACTTTGCAGCTGGCATCCCGAGTATATCAGTCTCTCCCAGATCCAGAAGTAATTCCCCTTGAAGGCACTTCCATAGGATTTGGCAGCCCCTGACATCCAGTAGAGAATAAGTGCTGGGAAATAAGCCTTTTCCAAAAGGAGGATGTGCTGGAAAAGCAGCTACTACCTGGAAGTTCTTTTCCTGTATCTGACTTCCCGCTCTTCCCTCAGGCGATGCTCTCCCCATCTATGGACCAGCTTAACCAAAGGGTTACTGCAGCCTTTGGCTCTCCTGCCCAGTGAACGCCAGCACTGGTTGAAGGGTGTAATGTAAGTGCTATGGAGGGCCCAGGAGGGGAATCCAGTGCTTTACCTCTGGCCCCTTTTCTGCTGAGCACTTCATTCACCTTCCAAAAAGTCCACGAGTTTCCTTATCTTGGTTGTTTGAGGAGGGAATTACAGCAAAACTGCCAAGCTCTGGTACCTGGGGCATAGTTCTTAAGGCTTAATCTTCTTAGAGAATCCRCAGCCTGTCTTATTCTGCAAATGTAATGGTTTGAAACCCTCATTTGGGGCTAAATCTTTCTCTGGAATTCTATGGGATTGTGATTTCTCTGGGTGCTGTTGATGGGATTCAGTAACATTGCTAAAAAATGGGATCCCAGTGTCACAACCTGCGCCTTTCACCATCATTTCATTGAGAAGCACAACTCCAGGAGTGACAAAGTTGACTCTGAGCAGCTGGAGCTGGGCTCTGTTGTGGGGTAGCAAAAGAAGCTCTTCAGTGTCTCGTTTCTTGATCATTTCCCTTCTGATGGGTTAAAAAGTTGCTGTGTTGGCGTAAGAGCCATGGTTCTGAAATGAAACAGGACCATAGAATCCCAGCCTGCTTTGTGTTGAAGGGACCTTAAAGTTCATCCAGTCCCAACTCCCTGCCACGGGCAGGGACACCTTCCATAGAGCAGCTTGCTCCAAGCCCCTGTGTCCAACCTGGCCTTGAACACTGCCAGGGATGGGGCAGCCACAGCTTCTCTGGGCACCCTGTGCCAGCGCCTCAGCACCCTCACAGGGAAGAGCTTCTGCCTAAGAGCTCATCTCAGCCTCCCCTCTGGCAGGTTAAATCACTGCTGCTGCACTCACTTCTGCTGACGGAAGTGCAGTCGAAACTTAGAGCAGCTCCTTGGGCAGAGTTTCTCTTTCCAGGATTCCTCAGGCATCCTGGTGCCGTCACTCTGCTGCGTTCCAGTGAGACCTTCCATGSACTGGATGCTGGTGGTTGGTGGCGCTGGCCCTGCGGTGCTGAAGGGGTTAAACAGCTCTTGTGGTGTCCTCACAAGAGGAAAACTATTTTCGTCCGTGCCAGGAGCACTCTGGGAGTTTGGAGCTGCAGCTCCTTGGGAATGGAGCCTGGCCAGAGCTTGCAAACACGTCTCAGTGCCTTCAGCCTCCTGCGCCCGGAGCGCATCGGACGGGGCGATCCTGCCGAACCCCCCAAAGCACGGGAGCACTCGGATGGGAGGGTGCTGCCAGGATCAGTCCATAGCTGTGCTCCATCGGGAAGGGGCTCCCTCTGTCCCCTTCCATCCTCCCGGCGGAGCAGAGGGTCCTCCTCTCCCACTGCGACCTTCCCCAGTCCCATCAGCAGGGATCCACCAGGCAGAACAGTTCCCTTTATTTCTTCCTCTCTTTAATTCCCTCTCCGCAGCAGTGGCCCTGCTCCCACRTCCCGTGGCTGCGCTCTCGGGGTTGTCACGACCCGGTACACGGCCTGTCCTCTCTCTGTTGCTTTTCCTCATCTTCAGCCATGAAGAAGTGTTTGTTCATGTCCAGGCCAGATGCATGAGGAGCAGCATGGAAATACTGCCCTATCTGTCAGGTTTTATAGCACTGCTGAGGGCCCTGGTGTAGCTCTTGCAATGGTTTTCAATGCGCTTCTAATTAGAAAAGCATTGGACTAACAGGATGAGCTATAATTAGCAAGACCTGCCCTCTGGATACCTAAGCAGGGACTGGAATACAGTTGTAGATCCATTAAGTTTCTCTCCRTGCGCTTTGGTAGCCGTTTAACCTGTTGGAGCCTTTTGGGGTGCTTAAAATCAGTCAAACAGGGAAACCTGGCTCAGTCCTTTGGGATGAGCTGAGCACTGGAGGTTGGTCTTGGGGTGGGGGGACCCTTCACAGCCCTTTTCCCCCATGCAGAGAGGAGGACAAGAGCCTGCGGAGCTCCTGTCCTGCCTTGTGGGCAGGAGAAAACAACTCAGCACCGTTCGGAGGAGGGAAATGACTCAGTTGGTGGTGGCTCAGCAGAAACAAGAGCCCGGGTTCCAGGGAGGCGTCTTGGCAGCAGCGAGCATCAACCRCTGTGCTCCACCTCCAGCCCTGCGCTGCCCCTGCCCTGCAGCACCCACTGCTCCAACCGGGGCTGCCACTGGATGCTCACCTTGTCCCGTGTGCATCCAGGCTGTGGGGYGCGGGGTTGACGCCGGTGCTGCTGGTGCAGGTAATGGCTGCTGTGGCAAAGGGCTTCCTCCCTTGGTGTTTTCACAGCGAGAAGGAAGGCTGGGATGCCCCTGCTGCAGGGACAGGCTCATAAAAGGAGTTTTGTGAAGCATAAGCAAGCATTGACCAGCAGGACCTTCTCTGCAGCAAGAAGCAGGAGACACATGAGAACGTTCCTGTAGTTTTCTGTTGTCCTGCAAGACAGAAACTTCTCCAAGAAGTTGCTTCCTCCCTTCTCTGCCTGTGGAAGCCTGTGCAGGGAATAGTGATGTGGGATCAGGAGAGGGTCTTGTAGGTCTCTTCTTCCTCAGGGGAAACTGCTGGTGGGAAATGGGAATGCTGGTTCCAGCAGATGCTTGGGACAAACCCGAGATAGCAAGAAGTAGTTGGTTTCCTCTTAGGATGTTAACACAAGAAGCAAAGTCTGAAGCGAGTACGAAAAGCAGTAACTTTAAAATCCTCTTGTATGTGCTTTTTGGTTGTAACCCCAAAGCATCCGGACACAACGCAGTTCCTGTCGTTATGATCCCAGGATGCAATATTCCACACGGGTCCCAGTGCTGAAGGGTGACCCTGTTCCGGGTGACAGTGGTGCCTGTCATGGCTGCGCTGACCCCTCTTCTCTCCCACAGGATCCTCGCTCCAGACACTTTCCACCCGGCCCGRTCAGGGTCCCACCTGGAACCCATGAACTTCACTGACAGGTAGGAGCTGGGGATACGGTGGGGACAAGTGTCTAATATTGCACATGGGGAGGTGGGCTGGGAGGGTGGAACTGCCTCCTCTCTTTCGCACCGTCAGCTCCTGCTTTGGCCAGGTTCAACTGGGATCAGGATTTGGTTCCTGTGCCTGCACCAAAAGGCACTTTCACTTAGTGCTTAATGCACATTCCAGAGTAGGTTYGGGCTCTTTGACTTAAGGGGCAAAGAGGTTTCATCCCCTCCTCACTGGGCAGTCAGAGCAGCGGCAGTCTTGTTGGTCTCGAGCAAGAGAAGCRAAAGCAAATGCACAGAAATCCCTCCCCTGAGGCTTTCCCTGTGTTTTGATCGCTTGTGCAACCCCCAGAGAAAAAGCCTGGGAATGGGAATGCCGTTTCTGCGGAGACCCTGGAGCTCCGGCAGTGCGCAGCTCAAGGAAAGTTTTCTTCATCCACTGTCCTGTGTGTGCTGCTGCTGCTCTGTTGTCCGACGAGGCAGGCCAGGAGCACCACTGATGGGGTCTGGCTCTTTATGGCAGATGTGCCCAAATCTTGTAAAGCAGGACCGTGTTTTGTGAGCCCAAAAGGCCAAATGAAACCAGAAAACCACCTTTGCTACTGCCATCAGGAGTAACTGAGAGCAGCAGAGAGCATCGCCTGTACATGTCTTGACCATGGTGATGGCAGTTCCTCTTGTTCAGTGGGTTGTCACCATAAACCAGTTACAGAGGATCTTATTTTGCCAATTCAACTTGGTATCCAAATACTGCGTTTTGTACCCAAATCACACCTGGTATTTGCCGGCTCCCGCACTGAGGAATCTCCCTGCTCTTGGGTAATGCAGAGCTCAGCCATAGTCATTTCCAGACATCCTGCCCAGGAGYTTCTGGACAAAAAACAGATCCATAAAACTTGAGGGAGAATTCAGGTCAAGCAGATCCCTTGTGCAGTGGCTGGAAGCAGCGTCCAAAGCGGTGAACCTCAGAGTTCACATCATCCTTGAGTTCTCTTTAGAAGACTTATGGCATGGCTTTGGGAAATGAGACAATTTCTTAGGTGCTCAGATCTTTCTTTTGGTGCCTTGTCCTTTGGATCCATTTACACCAGTTCCCTCTCTGTGGCTCTGTTACATGATTGATGTTGGCTTGAAGGTGGGAATCCACCATGCAGCACTTGGTGCCTGGAGAAGCCTCCCGTAAGTTTCCCAAATGCAGAAAACCCAAGGAATTGCCTGGATTAGAGTATGCACAGCATGTGGTGCTGGGAAAGCTGATTGTTGTTGTGACTGAGTGTTTGAAGATGCTAATTTTGGTGCTGTTGCATTAAAATCAATGAACCAACCTAGATCCCTCCTCTAATAGGAAGCATACATTAAATGGGGAGGAGGTGGGAGAAGGGCTGAGGATCTGATTGCAATCTACATCCCTTAATATTGAAATCTCTCCCCATCCAATAGACATTGAAATCAAGTTGTAGGACTTGAAGTGGGTGGTTTTGGAGTCAAACTAAACCCTGGATGAGCAGTTTGGGTCTAAGGAATTGCTCTCTGGGAGGGTCAGTGTGCCTGGAGAATCCATACCTGGAAGGAAAGCGGAGTCTTTCTCACCACGGAGTTTCTGGTCATAGCTGGTGGCTTTTAACCAAAACCCTTTGATTGAATCCTTTGGCTGTCTCACATGAGGGTGGTTGAACCCCTCCAGGCATTGGTGACAGTGACCCAACTGCATGCTGAACCAGGCAGCTCATTCCTGAAAGCTACAGCGATGAATCAGGATCCCAGAGCATGYGGAAAGCTGGGAGCAGCGCCGGGAATCGCGTCCCTGTGGCAGGGCTGAGGAGTCGGGGCTCAGCCTCAGGCTGGATACTCCCAGTAAAACGCTGCTAAAAGGTATTCAGGAGAGAAAAAGTGGTCTTTGGCTGCTGGTTTTTAGTTGCTTTGTGGCGTTCGGTGCTGAGCACTTGTGGAGTTGTGATGAAAACGGAGCAAGTACTGGGTTGCTTTCAGAGACAACGGCTCTTTTCCGTGCACACAGCTCCGTGTTTAATCTCCTCTGTGGGGCTCATTCAGCTTTCGGTTGCGAATTGTGAATGCTTCTGTCTTTGTTACACAGAGCCCTCAGATAGCGCTCGGCTCAGGCTCGCTCATGGAGCCAAACTTGGCTGTATTAGCAATGGTGTTTTTTAAGGTGAGTTCACACAAATAGTGCACAGCGGGACCTCAGCGGGCAATTCCTGGCTAAATACAGAGCTCCAGGTCTCTGGTGGTCCCCGCTCCACCTTAGTGCCGTTCTACAAACGTTTATCTGTTCATTTCACAAACTGTTCAGCCCAAATCCAGGCTGGATTGGTTCCTCCTGCGCTGGAAGGGCTGTGACATGGGCACAGTGTGAGTCTGGACACTCGCATGGAAACAAGAGCAGGTTCTGCCAGGCTGGAGGTGCGGAAGGAGCAGCCGTGGGGATGTCAGGCTCAGATCCTGGTGCCCCACTTTTGCCCTGCACCCTGTTTCTTGGGCTGGCATCCCTGGACTGAGGCTCTGCTCTGCTGGGCCGCTCGGACAGCTTCCCCCAGGAAACTTCTGTGGGCTCCTTCTCCAGGGACCCGTGGGTGCGGGGCAGTGCACAGCCCCCCAGCACCCTTGGCCAGGGGCATCGGGGACAGAGCAGCGGGAGCCTGGTGAGGGAAGGGTTAAAGCTGCCATTTTGTTATGTAACACCCTTAATGGACATGTTGTGAATGGCACCAAAATGGCAGGAGTTAACCCTT